>WAAE01024869.1:0-12165 GCA_013400495.1 Nicator chloris
GTAAGACCTTTTATCCCCAAAGTCGAGGACAGAGAACACACACCGCAGGTCAGAACCGCGAGCTGGAGAAGGAAGTGGCACCAGACGCTGTCTTTTTAACTTGTCCATGTTTATCCCATTCACCGTGTTGTTTTTATATTTACAGTTAACCTTCAGGATGGGGCTAGCCAGGACCCTTTATGGATTCTTCATTGTACTGCTGGTCATCATCCTGTTTCCGGTTATGAAACAAGGTGATACTTGGTACACCCCAACCCCGAAGAAGAATGTATAGAGGTCATTGGTCCAAGCAACAGGACAAGACCACCTATGCCTGTCGTCTACAGCAGCCTCAGACCCACTGGCCACTTGTCTTGTGGGGATCCCCTTGCAATACAATGAATTTCCAGGGGAGATGAGAACAATTGCCAGGCAGATGGGTGCCACAAATCCACGCGCTGCCTCCAACCCAATGGCGTAGTGGAAGAAATGGGTGAGGAAAAACCCACCTCCCCAGGGGGAGCCACAAAAGTTCCAGCTTTACGGTTCTGCCAAAGCAGGTTTCTGCGTGTTTGTAGAGAATGACAGGGTTCCTGGGTACCGCGTAGCGGAAACCAACCCAGTGTCCCACACGGAACCGGAGTGGTTACCAGGAAACTGGTGCAACCACACTGTCAATATCACCCTGACCCAGCCTGCTGAGATGGAACCGCGGGCTCTCCCAAAAGGATTGTTTCTAATATGTGGCAACCTAGCCTGGGCGGGCATCCCCCCTCGGCTGACAGGAGGTCCATGTTCTCTCGGCCATCTGAGCCTTTTTACCCCCGGCCGGACAAATTTGGTGAATTGGCACAAGGCAAATTTTTCAAACCAATTGGCAAGAGTCAAAAGGGAAGTCGCTAATTTGGACCCTTCTTGTAACGAAAACATTACTCATTGGGGTGTTACAAAAAGCGTAGCGGTCACTGTTCTATTGCCCTGGGTGTCCGCCGCCAAGTCCCTGGGTGAATTGGCGCACCTAGATTGCTGGGTGGCTAAACAGGCCAACCTGACTTCGGCGGCCATTGAGGACCTCCTGGCAGAGGAGGAAACAACGAGACAGGCCACCCTTCAGAATAGGGCCAGCATCGACTACCTCCTGCTCCTCCATGATCATCGCTGCGAGGAGTTCCAAGGCATGTGCTGCCTGAACTTATCATCCAAGGCAGAGAACATTCACACTACCCTTGGGAAAATGAAGAATATGGTGGCCAAAATTAAGAGGGAAACTTAGGACTGGTTGGGCAACCTCCTGCAGAAATGGGGACTTTCTTCCTGGTTAGCCTCCATCCTAAAAAGTATTTTTACTGTTGTTATTGTTATTATTACAGTTTGTATAAGTTTTTGCATAGGGTAGAGGTCCCGTACTGGATCGATTACCCCGGTCCAGATGAAGGAGACGCGGCCCCGGAGATTGAAGCCCCCAATATGGAGGCTTCTCGACCCTGGGGCACCGAACAAGAATGGTTCGCGGACCTTTACCCCAATTCAGAGTATTTACCTCCTCCTTATCACTTTACCTCATTTTAGTTTATTACCTTTGTTAAAACAAAAAGGGGGAGATGTTGTGTTCTGTTCAATGGTTTGTTCTGTTCCTCCCCTGAGGTGTTTGGTTCGTCCCCTTGTTGTACACACCCCTTGGGTCTGTCAATCCCTGTTCTGCCCCACCTTTATTCCCGCACCTTCCCTGTCACTCCCATTCCTCCTCCCCTCAGTGCTGTGCCAGTCACTCTAGCCCTCCTCCCTTCGTCTGGAAGGTTCTCGGAGGGGCGTCGAGTGATTGGCCAGCCTGAGACAGTTCCTCCCTGACTCCAGGTTGATTGGTTGTTGTCCATATCCCTCATCCCCTTCACCACACCCTACCTTATCCCCACTGGCCTGGGACCTGACCCTTCCCCATTCTCCTCCCCCAGTTAAAACCCCCTGTTTTCTCTGGTTCGGGGCTCTCTGAGTCTCTCCCCCCTTGAGGACAGTAGCCCTGTGGGGTTACTGTAATAAACTCAAGATTGACAGATACCAGAGTGTCACCTCTTTACTCTGCCGAGCGTGGATACAAAGTGGCTTCGTCCAACCAGGGGAGAAGGCCATCAGCCAGATCCCCTGATCTGCAGCAACAGCTGATTCTGCCTGCCTGGCAGACAGTGGAGGCTGCACCTCTAGCAGTGGCAGTGCCTCGAGCTAGCCGGAGGCGTTCCACGAGTGAGCGGGGATTTGAGGACGGGGCACAGCCGCAGTCGAAGGCTTGCCACAAGTTGCTGAGTTGGCCACAGTTGTGAGGGCCTTTGAGAGGTTCCAGGAACCCTTCAACTTAGTTACGGACTCTGCTTACGTAGCAGGAGTTGTGTCCACGGCAGGAGGTGCCATCTTGCAGAAAGTATCCAACGTTACCTTGTTCCAGCTGCTTTTGAGATTAGTATATTTAGTCTCCTACCGGAAGCACCCGTTTTTCGTGATGCATGTGAGATCGCACACAGACCTGCCGGGGTTCATTGCGGAGGGCAACAGAAGGGCAGAAGCCCTTGCTGCGCTAGCCAAGGTAGCCCCGACTCCTGACGTTTTCGCTCAGGCAAAAATTAGCCATCAGCTCCACCATCAAAACGCCTGAGGCCTGGTGCGTCAATTTCAGCTGACGTGAGACCAGGCCAAGCCGATTGCGGCCACATGCCCCTCGTGCTACCGGCATGCTCTCCCCTCCATGTCTGGCAGTGCCAACCCCCGTGGGTTGAGTGCCTGTGAGATGTGACAAATGGATGTAACACGTTGCATCTTTTGGCAGGCTCAAATACGTACACGTATCTGTGGACACCTTCTCAGGTGCTGTTTTCGCCTCTGCCCATACAGGAGAGAAGGCTGGGGATGCCAAAAGACATCTACTTTTGGCGTTCTCGGTCTTAGGGATCCCTAGAGAAATTAAAACTGACAACAGCCCAGCGTATATTTCCAAGGAATTTCGGGCTTTCCTACAGCAGTGGGGAGTGAAGCATAAGACCAGCATCCCTCACTCCCTAACGGGTCAAGCCATTGTTGAAAGGACCCACCAGAACCTCAAAAGGGTTCTGGAGCAGCAGGTCGAGGAGTGTAAGGGGGACACTCCTCCCATCCGTTTTGCAAGGGCTCTGTTCATGTTAAATTTTTTGAACTCGTTTGAGCAATTGAACCCACCAGTGATCCGCCATTTCTGGGATCCCGGTCACTTCAATCTGAAGGCGAGACCTCCCATCCTCGTGAAAGACCCCGAGACATGGGAGGTGTTGGGTCCACTAGTTTAGTGACCTGGGGACGTGGATATGCCTGCGTGTCCATGCCCTCAGGTCTGAATTGGTACCCGTCAAAGTGGGTCAAGCCCTTCCTGCCCAGGGAGAAGAGAAAACCAGATCATCCACTGAGAAAGAGTGAAGTCAGCTGGCAGCGGAAAAGACGGCATCGAAGGAATTCCACTTGACGTCCTCTAGTACCCTCTCTGGTATGCTGCTCCTCTCCTAATTCCCATGGGTCTGGAAAAAACATTTTTAATATGTTGTTCTTTCGTTGCAGTTAGCAATCTTCCTTTGTTATGGCTCTACCTGCGATAGAGATCCTTCTCCTGGCAACAGCCTTGCTGATCACCTCTGAAGCCCAACCAATGACTATCAGTCCTGAGGCAGTACCCAAATTGAAGAAGAATTTGTGGTTGACCCTAGCGGATTCCATCAGCCAAGACCACATTTGCTTAGACGCATCCTCTCCAACTGACGTCCTGTCGACTTGCCTGGTGGGGATCCCTTTCAAGCATGAGGAATTTCCATCCTCCCTCACCAGTTTGATCCGCCATGCCAGACCGCCTCCCAGGCCTGTCAACCCCGTAATTGCCGGGGAAGAGTGGGTCCCCAGATTGCCTAAACCCTGTCACGAGCCCCAACGAATCAATCTATTAAGCTCTGCTAGAGCACCTTACTGTCTTAACTTTACAGTTTACAAGCAACCCACCACCCAAGTCCACACCTTCGTTACTTTCACTGTCGTCACGCCAAGTGACAAGAATTTTCAGGGAAGAGAATGGTGTGGTGAGATCAACCAAGCTAGAATTTTGTGGCCAAGAGAAGCAGAGAAGCAAAGCCTCCCGAAAGGGGTTTTTCTTATCTGCGGAAACAAGGCATGGACAGGCATCCCCCCTGGCCTTTCCGGAGGTCCATGCACATTAGGCAGACTGAGCGTGTTTGGGCCGAACCGCACAAAATTGATCCATTGGCAATCTAAAAAGGGAAACCAAAAACTGTCAGGGGAATTAGTTATCACCAAAAGAGAATTAGCTAATCTGGACCAGACCTGTGATGAAAAGGTCACTCATTGGGCACCCGGAAAAAGCATTGCCATCACAGTTGTTTTACCATGGGTGGCAACTGCAAAAGCTCTAAATGAATTGGCACATTTAGAGTGTTGGTCAGCCAAACAAGCAAATCTTAACTCAGCTGCTCTTTCAGACCTCCTGGAAGACGAGGAAAGTATCGGGCAGGTGACCCTCCAGAACTGAGCGACCATTGATTTTCTTCTTTTACGGCATGAGTATTCCTGTGAAGATTTTGAGGGCATGTGCTGCCTCAACTTTTCATCAAAGGCTGAGAACATCCAAAAGACGGTTTCAAAAATGAAGGACATGGCCAGCGAAATAAAAAAGGAGACTTCAGACGGGTTTGGTGACATTTTTAAGGGGTGGGGTCTCACTGGGTGGGCTGTTTCGCTTGTCAAAGGTATCTGTATTACTTTAGTTGTTATTATTGTTGTTTGCATTTCGATTTGTGTTATCAAATCCCTCATTATCCACCTGTTGAAAAGGAGCGTTTCTCCTCCCCCAGTTACCTCGGAAATTTGGGCTGTTGATCTCCCTGATGAATATGTAGTTGAATACCCTCCAAGTGAGTCAGGAGAAGATCCTGAAGCAGCCATTCCAGATGGTCTAGAGTTAGTAAGCTATCCTACTGAACAGGATTGGTATGCAGACCTGTACCCCGACTCTGAATATCTCCCCGCTCCCTTCCAATTTACTTCATCTTAAGTTGCAGTTCAAGTTCCTTTAAAAGTTAAAAAAGGGGGAGACGTTGTGGTTTGCAACCAATGGTTTGTTCCTCCTCCCCCGGAGTTGATTTCTACTTGGTTTCCCCTAAGTTGTCAATCAGTTATCCCCTCCCTGTTTTCCAGACCCTTCCCCATCAATCTGTGTGTTCCCTCCTTCTGGGCTCTGTCACTCGACAACCCTTCCTCTCCTTCTGGACGATTCCAGAGGGAGTGTTGAGTGATAGGCTGGGGTCTAGAGGGTCCCTCCCCTCTCCTCTGTTATTGTAGATTAGTTCTGTAAATCATTGTTGGGTTCCTCCACCCCTCTGATTTTATTGGAGGATTTGATGTTGTCACCCCCTTCCCACCCTCTGTGCCGCCCACAAATAAAAGCCTGTGCACAGCAGTGCTCATCGCTCTTTGCAGCAGGCTCCCTTCAGTTGCAGAGCTCCCTCTTTGGGGTGCTTCAATAAACTGGATTTAGCCCCTGCACTGAGACTGTCTCTCTTCCTCACCGTTTGCCTTGCCACTACTCGGGGTCCAGCAAGAGGGAAAAGACGCCCATGAGAAACAGCCAGAAACCTTTGAGCAAGTGACAGCTGAGGGTGGAAAGCTGTTCAATAACTGGCGCTGCTCCTCTGCAGCTAGCCGGGACAGTGTCCGTCCACACACACTCGAAGGACAGCAGCACGAAAGTTGGGAAATACTCCTTTTGAGTGCAAAGCTTCAAAACAGCAAGCTGTCCTGAGAAACAGAAGATCTTGAGAGAAAAAACAACTAGAGATTCCAGAAGAAAGAGACCGCTACTTCTCTGCTTGTGCTAAAAGTGAAAAGGAACCATTAATTTTGCGTGGAAAGGATAAAAACCGTAAGTATTCACCAGCAGAGGTGTTCTGTATGTTGGACAACCCAGCAACACCTATGAAGATTGTTGTACACAATGGTGGTAATTTGGTCTTGGAGGTCATTTCCAATCTTGATGATTTTGTGATTCTCACATTACAGAGTAGACGTGAACATGGTTAATTTGGTCCTGCTAAAGTTGCTCAAAACACAGTCTCACTGGAGAGAATGCTCTTAGGATGTGAAGGGTAAAGGGACAAAAACAGGCTGGAGCTGTAGTTGCTGACCCCTTTTTTTTGTGAAGCATTTTGTACTGTACTGTTGGTTTGGCTGAAGGCCAAGGACCATTCAGTCTCTTACAACCAACTTCAGTATCAGAGAAGACAGTTGAGAATAATTATACTCCAAATCAACCAGGTATTTTTATTTTGTTGTCATGGTAGCTGTACTTCTGTCAGATTTTCGTAGAGCAGAATCGTTGAATATCCTGAGTTTGAAGGGATCCATCAGGATCATGGACTACAGGCGCTGTGCAGGACACCCAAAGAATCACCCCATGTGCCTGAGAGCATTGTCCAAATGCTTCTTGAACTAGACAGGTGTCACGACTGCCCTGATCCAGAGGCAAGCAGCTGTTCTGGCACGGCCGACTTTACCCCCGAAGGGGCGTGGTGTATGAAGGGGCTGCGGGAATCCTCAGAGGAGGATCCCACTTGAGCCTTCCAAGCTAGGAGGCGGTACGCGCAACACCGCGCTGCTTGTCTGGTTAATCTCTCCGAGGGCTGTGGTAGAAGGATGACGAGGAAGCAGAGCGAAGGAGAAGAGGGCACCACACATTGTCGATTCCCCAGGCTGGTTTATTTTCCCAGCTGGGAAGGGAGGCAACAGTGTGGCGAAGTCCCTGGGCTCGGTAGCTACCTGCAGCAGGTGTTGGCGTGGCAAGCGACTGAGCTCGAGAGCGTCGAACAAAGGGACTGCAGCAGTTTAAAAGGGAGGGTGGATCAAGGGGAGGGTACAATCAACTGTCCAACTAGAGGGAGAGAGGGGAGTGGTACACAAAACATCCATCAACAGATTAACGAATAAAAACAAACCAAAGAAGTGGCCAGCTCCAATAAACCTATCAGATACAGGAAAAGGAAGAATCCTCTGGAAAGAGGGGTGTGGGTTCGGGGGATTGATTCATTGGTTGCTGCAGGGTTCGAACTTCAGGAAGACAAAATTCAGAAGATGCCACCCTGGAAGTACCTGGGACTGGAGATTAACAAGAGGACCATTGTGCCTCAAAAATTGGCAGTCAACATTAAAGTTAAGACCTTAGCAGATGTCCACAGCCTATGTGGATCGTTGAATTGGGTAAGGCCTTGGCTGGGTCTCACCACCGAAGACCTAGCTCCCCTTCTCGATTTATTGAAAGGGGGAGAGGAGCTAAGTTCCCCCAGGTCCCTTACCCCGGAGGCACAGGCTGCACTAGAGAAAGTTCGTGTGGCAATGTCATCACGTCAAGCCCATCGGTATAATCCAGACCTGCTGTTCAAATTCATTATATTAGGTAAGTTGCCACACTTCCATGGACTCATCGTCTAATGGGACGGGAAAGACACCAAACAGGACCGTAGGCAGGGGGACCCACTCTTAATCACAGAGTGGGTATTCCTCAGCCACGGTAGGTCCAAAAGGATGACGCAGCCACAGGAGCTGGTAGTGGGGCTGATCCATAAGGCTAAGTTCCGGGTCAGGGAGTTGGCCAGATGTGACTTTGAATGCGTTCATGTACCAATTAGGCTGAAATCAGGCCAATTCACTAAACTGATGTTGGAGCGCTTGCTTCAAGAGAATGAAGCATTGCAATTTGCTCTGGATTCCTTCACGGGTCAAATTTCGATTCATTGACCGGCTCACAAAATTTTCAATTCAGAGGTCCCTTTCAAATTATCATTAAAAAGTGTTCAGAGCACTAAACCTCTAAAAGCCCTGACCATTTTTACTGACGCATCCGTAGGATCCCACAAGTCTGTAGTGACCTGGAAAGATCCTCAAATTCAGCAGTGGGAGTCTGACATTGCTGAGGTGGAGGGATCCCCTCAGCTGAGTTGGCCGCTGTCGTCAGAGCTTTTGAGAGGTTCTCTGAGCCATTCAATTTGGTAACCGACTCTGCCTATGTGGAAGGCGTCATGTCAAGGGCAGAAAATGCCATTCTGCACGAGGTCTCCAATGTCACCCTGTTTGGATTGCTCTCAAAGCTAGTAAAATTAGTCTCCCACCGAAAGCAACCCTTTTACGTGATGCATGTCAGGTCACATACTGATTTGCCAGGATTCATCGCTGAGGGAAACAGGAGGGCAGATGCTCTCGCTGCCCCTGCAGCGTTGGCCCCACTCCCTGATGTGTTTCAACAGGCAGAAATTAGCCACCAACTCCATCACCAAAACGCGCCTGGTTTGGTCCGGCAGATCCATCTTACGAGAGAACAGGCCAGGGCCATTGTGGCTGCATGTCCATCATGCCAACAACAAGCCCTCCCCTCCCTAGCAGCGGGTGCAAACCCTAGAGGTTTGCAGGCCTGCGACGTGTGGCAAACAGATGTGATGCATGTTGCATCCTTCGGAAGGCTGAAGTATGTCCACGTGTCTGTGGACACTTTCTCTGGTGCAGTCTACGCCTCCGTCCACACAGGGGAGAAGGCCACTGACATCCAAAGCACCTTATACAGGCCTTCTCCGTGCTGGGCATCCCTAAGGTTCTAAAAACAGATAATGGTCCTGGGTACGCCCCCAGGGAATTCCAAGGTTTCCTGCAGCAATGGGGAGTAGAACACAAGACCGGCATCCTCTACTCCCTGACAGGCCAAGCGATTTTGGAAAGGACCCACAGAGACATCAAGTGGGTCCTTGCTCAGCAGCACCAGAGTGTCAAGTTAGACACAGCTGCCATCTGTTTGTCCAGGGCATTTTTCACTATCAACTTTTTAAATTGCAGTTTTGAGAACTTGAATCTGCTGATCTTACGCCATTTCTGGGAGAATAGTCCACTTCAGCTGAAGGTTCGGCCACCAGTCTTAATAAAAGATCCGGAGACCCGAGAGACAGAAGGGCCCCATGACCTAGTTACCTGGGGGAGGGGGTACGCATGGGTATCCCATCCCCCAGGGCTTAAGTGGGTACCATCTAAATGGGTAAGACCCTATGTCCCCAAAATCCCAACTCAGAAGGAAACTCCCCAAGCTGAGAGTGCTTGCTGGAGGAGGAAGAGGCGCAGGACCCTTTCCATATAATGTTTTTCCCTGAACCTGTTTCTCACAGTTTGTTTATGTTTAAGTTGCAGCTGTTCCAAGGATAGGACTCGCCAAGATTTTAATGTGGTTGGTGCTTCTGCTATTCGCCCTGACGCTGTTTCCTGTCATCAAATGTGCTGACACCTGGATCACCCCCCAGCCTAAAAAGAATGTGTGGCGCGCCTTAGCCAAAGCTTTGGATCAGGACCATATTTGCCTTTCCGCAACAGCAGCAGCAGGTCCTTTAGCTACAAAAAGGATCCCCCTCGTGGGGATCCCTTTGCGACATGAAGAGTTCCCATCAATGATGAAGACAGTCTCAGCCCAAATGAGTCAGAAAAATCCTCTTGCCTCCTGGAGGGAGTGGGTGGTAAAGGCCCCTCCTCCCTGAGGAGAGCTTCAAAAATTCCACCTATTTGGTTCAGCCAGAGCCAGTTTTTGTATCTATTTAGACATCGCCCTTAGAGTGCCAAATGTTAAGTCACTCTCCCTCAATGAGATTATCCAAACTAATCCAGTGTTGCAAATTAATGGCTGGTGTAACAACACTGAACATTATGATCCAGAAACATGAAGAGATAGATGCCCGCACCCTCCCTAAAGGAGTGCTTTTAATTTGTGGGAATAGGGCATGGGCAGGCATCCCCCCTCGTCTAACCGGAGGCCCATGTACTCTCGGCCAGCTCAGCTTGTTTACACCCAACCGCACCAAATTGATTGACTGGCAGCAGAGAAATTCCACTACTCGATTGGCTTGACAAAAAAGAGATCTAAACCAATTAGATGAAAATTGTAATGAAACTATTAACCATTGGAGTGTGTCCAAAAGCGTGGCTGTCACAGTCTTTTTACCATAGGTGTCACCTGCGAAATCTCTAGGTGAATTGGTGCACCTAGAATGCTGGGTCGCTAAACAAGCCAATCTCACTTCAACGGCCATTGCAGACCTCCTGTCAGAGGAGGAAACAATGAGGCAAGCTACCCTGCAAAACAGGGCTACTATAGATTACTTGCTGCTGCTCCATGAACATCGTTGCGAAGAATTTGATGGCATGTGCTGTCTAAACTTGTCCTCAAAGGCTGAAAACACCCACACCACCCTGGGTAAAATGAACAACCTAGTCAGGAAGATTAAGAAGGAAACTGAAGACTGGCTAGGGGACCTGTTCAAAGGCTGGGGACTGTTGGGCTGAGTGGGTTCTATTCTAAGGACAGTGCTTACAGTTGTTTTAGTTATTATGGTTGCTTCTGTCGGTTTTTGTGTTATTAAGTCTCTGTTGACCAACCTCATTAGACGGTTGACCTCCTCCCCAAATGTAAATGTATTAGAAGTGCCTCCTTAAATTGAGGCAAGAATCCCAGAAGTGAATGCTCCCCTGGTTTGGAGATCTCTATCCCAATTCTGAGACCTCCTTACCAATTTGCCACCTCCTTACCAATTTACTTCGTTTTAGTTTCTTGCCTTCTTTTAAAACAAAAAGGGGGAGATGTTGTATGTTGTTCGATTGGTTTGTTCTGTATTCCTCCTTGTAGATGGTTTGTTCCCTGTTGTCCCCACCCTGACATGTGTCAATCCCTCCAACTCCTCCCTTTGTTCTCGGGCCTTCCCTGTCACTCCTGTTCCCTCTCCTCGGGAAGCTATGTCAATCACCTTGACCTCTCTCCCCTTCGTCTAGAAGGTTCTAGGGAGGGAATCGAGTGATTGGGCAGTAGTGAACAGTCCCTCCTCCTTCATCCGCTGAATGCCCCTTTCCCTCATCCCTCTCTTCCCCCACCCCTGTTCCCTGGTGGGACAGTGCCCAGATCCTCCCCTGTTCTCCTCCCCCGTTTATAAGTTGCTGCAGCCCTCTGTTCTGGGCTCTTCTCTGTGCTTCCCTCTGGGTTAGAGAGCTCCTTCGGGATTCCCTAATAAACTTGGATTACAAGGGCATTGGAGAGTCGCCTCCTTTCTCCACCATCAGCCTACGTCCAAGCCTCAACCACCAAGGACTTTGAGCAGCTAGTTCAGGGTCCTTAGCTGCAGCCTCTACCATCCCAGCCCCTTAGAGTGGGTGGCAGGGGTTGCACCCCCTTGCAGTGGTGAGTGCCCTAGAGCTAGCAGGGAGAACCACGACAGAGCAAGGGCTCTGTGGAAGGGGCACGGCCACACCGGAGTTTACCCATTAGGGAAAGCAGTTACAAAAGGATGCACTATCTGCCAAAAAGTAAATCAGAAAGTGATGAAAAGACCAGAAATGGGAGGCAGAAACCTAGCAATTAGACTCTTCCAGGTTATTCAAATAGACTATACAGAAATGCCAGCAGTTCAAGGCTATAAACATCTATTAGTTATTGTAGATCACCTAACTCATTGGGTGGAAGCCTATCCAACAAAACAAGGAACTGCTGATGAAGTGATTAAGATCCTCCTTGAAGAAATTGTACCCCTATATGGAGTTGTGAATAGAATTGATTCAGATAGTCACATTTCACTGCAAAGGTATTACAACGACTAATGGAAAAGCTAGGAATAAAATGGGAATTACATGTACCATGGCATCCCCTGAGTTCAGGCCGAGTCAAGAGAATGAACAGAACACTGAAAACAACCTTAATAAAGTTAGTGGAAGAAACCAAATTGTCATGGCTGAAGTGCCTCCCATTAGCTCTGCTCAGAGTAAGAACCAGGCCCAGGTGAGATATCAAAGTATCTCCTTATGAGATGCTCTTTGGACTTCCATATTTGGCAACACAACATGAAATAGGGACATACCAGGAAGGAGAAGCTGTTGTCAAACACTATCTCGAAACAATTACTCAAACACTCAAAAACCTAAGGCAACAAGGATATTTACCTGAGATGCTCCCGTTGGATACATCACTACATTCCTTTCAGCCAGGGGATTGGGTTCTTATTAAGTCTATAGACCCTAATCCCCCAGCTCCTAAATTTAAGGGACATTTTCTGTTGTATTCTGTTAGATGGTTTGTTCTGTCTCTCCCCCGAAAATGTTTGGTTC
>WAAE01024870.1:0-13723 GCA_013400495.1 Nicator chloris
CGAGAAAACTCATCGCAATAACCGTGGCCTTCCAGAGGTCTTCCAGAAGCACTTCCATTTCAGCAGTGAATACAGAAAAGGCTTTTCTGCAGTCTCTTCTTTTTGAGACTCCAGTTTTACACCAAACATGCTCTTTTCCACCTCTGTCTCCCCCTCCCCATCACTTAGCTGACTGCATTCCTTGTGGCAAATTAACAGCTAGAAAAGACTGACAGTTTGATGCAATTTCGTGTTGTTGAATACAGTGTTCTCAGGAGCACTATTTAATCTCTTGAGGAATAGATCAGATACCATTAACAAAATGAACAAATGTTCTCTATGATTCCTGGAGAAAGCCTGTGTTGGCTCTACAACAAGACATGTAATTTAAAGAGTTGTTATCAAAAAAAAAAAAAAGGTATTCTTTCATATCAAAAAATTTTATTTAAAAAAAAAAATTATGCCCTCAAACGGCAAATACTAAAAAGTTCCATTACAACTAAAGAAACCCATTGTTTTCTATGCAAATCAGAGCTTTCTCCTTTTTCCCTTCTCTTAGGCAGACACCTTCCCAAAGTGGGCATTGCCCCTGATTTCTGCACAGCTGTAATAACCTGAGCCAGAATATTGCAACAAGAATAAGTGATTCTGATGAGCAGGGCCTCACCTCTGTGATGTGACAGTTTTCAGCTCCAGCCAGGAACGTAGGAGCTCTGCTGTCACAAGTCACTGAGGTAACACCCTAAATTAGCTCATCTCCCAGGAGGCTCACTCCCACCTGTTCAACAGCTCCAGACCAGGCTCCTTTCAGCCCAGTGCTGGATCTGGGCCCCTCAGAGGTATTTCATGGTGCTATTCCACCCCTCTGCATGGATTCTGTGCCACTGGGATGCTGCAGTGGGGAGTCTGACTGTGCCAGATAATGGCTCTGTGAATCAGAGCTTTCTTGTGAATTCACAGCTCGATCTGCTTACAAACATTCAGTTACAATGTGGAACTTCAAACCTTGGTGAAAAAGAGAGAGGATTCAGCAGTGGCTCTTTGTGATCTAGCATACAACAGAAATATATCGGCAAATAAAAGGGCAAAAGTCCCTTCCCTGTTTCAAGAGATAAAATTCACAACTTATAATTCATGCCTGAACCTGCTATACACCACTGCCTGTTTACAATGTGAAGGGATCCTGCACTCTTTGGACATCATTTGTATTGCTCATGTGCTGTAGGGAGGCTTTATTGTCACAGAGAATCAGGATCATTACATTCTTTCATGCAGAGCATGTAGAAACAACCAAGACATTTGGTACCCAGGGGCAGTGATTTTCTGGACAGCAGCCAAGTGAGCAGAGAAGATCTGAGATGATTTTAAGTCACAACTCAGAGGAAAAACAAACAAACAAACTAATAAATAAATAAGAATATCTTTGGATACGGGAACATAGCTCACATGAAGTTACATTTGTTTGACTTTGAGTCCTTCTGTTCATTTCAGAAGTGCACCACTGACCAAATCTCTCAGTTGTACACATCCACCATGCTCTCACTCACATTCTGTAGTAGACTCAGAGTACAGAAACTGGCTTCATTTCAGATGATGCTTAGAGAGAAGATGCTGAACAGCTACTAAAGACTAACAGCTACTAAAGACTAACAGCTACAGCCAGTCTGGAATTTGTTTGAAATAATCCCCCAATCAAAAATATGTGTTTGGGACCTCAGTATCATCTCTCTGACTCTCACAGGGTGGGTCTACACTACTTCCCAATGTGAGCACACCCATATTTTTTAGTTTAATCTACTCTGGGAATGAAGGACCAGCACAGGACTCAGCTCACAATGATAGAGAATATTTGTGACCTTGAAGGAAGACAGCAGGGCACACAGGGATTGACATCCCCTGGTACAGGAATCCCAGAACTACCTGAATTAAAACAACACAGGGGGAATGCCTGCATAATGAAACTGAAGTGCACACTTGTTTTCTTATTTGGATAAAGTTACACAAGTAGAGGCACATTTCAGCATAGTATATTAGATACTCCAACTGTACTGACTCTTTCAGATACTACAGGCTATTTCTGTGAAGTAGAGTGGCAGGGGAACATTAGCAGCATGAAATAGTAATCTTTCCATCATTTTATTCCTGAGTCTGGCCTAGGTTTTCCAAGTAAAATGTGTTCTCTTTCCACTTGAAGACGCCACACCTCTTGTTTGGAATTCCATCTGTTCTGTAAAATTCAGAATTTATTACCTTAATGACAGCTAATAGGCAGAACTGTTCTATTGATCTGATTCCACTTCTCAATGGAGCCCACTTCAAAGAGGCAGCCCACAACCTATTTTGTCTCCTCACTTGTTTTTTTGTCTTTTACATGGAGTTCCATGCAGTCATTAACAACCTTGTCTAGGACACGAGCACATTTCAGAACAGGATCTTGCTCCCCATAAGCCCATGACAGTTCTTCTCTACACAGCAAAAGAAACAAGAACAATCCTTATCCTCAGTGTTCAAATACCCAATTAACCAATCAACCCTTTAAATATGTTTTATAAAAATTGTTCCCTGAGAATCTGTGATCCTGTTATACTTGATATGTTGACTCACTTTTTAAAATATTTAAAAGTCTCATTTTAGCATTATGCCTGTTACCACATTTTCATTAAAAAATCAGCCTCCTTATCTTTATATATGACTGCAGAGCTATTTGCATTCCCAAAGGCCATTAAAAGTAGCTCGAATTGGGCTAAACTAAGATAACAAATTTATAGGCTTATGTTAAAACCCAGAGATCTTCAGCCTGTGTAAATAGCTAAAGTTGTCAGAGTGCTTGACCTGCTGTTGCCATTTTCTTCCCCATTTTAATGGAAAAGTGTTTTAATGGCATATCCACATACCCAGCTAACAAACCCTGATGGGGAGAACAAGATTCTCTAGTCCTCTCGAGCCAGATCCTGAGTCTATCAGTGCCTGCAGGCTCTGCCACAGACCTCTGAGCACTGGATCTAGCAGAAAGCCAGCTGAGATAATGGTGCACTGCATGGTGTCCAACTCCAGCCTCTGAACAAGAAACCACAGCTGCGTCAGGAGCAGCCAAGTGCACAGAGGCAACCACGTCCAACTCACATTTTGATCAAGCAATCACAACTTGACAGTAAAAGACAGCATCACTTATCACTTACAGAATGTTTTCTGTACATGATGTCCAAAAGACTTCGAGTTCAGACCCATGAGACAGATAAGCAAGGAGATAAATGATTGGAATTCTGAGCAGTTTAACTGCCATGGAGGTGAGCAGCGTTGCTTATCAGAAAGAAATTGTATAGAAACATTTTTAATTACCTAAGAAAGAAAGGGATTGCCTGCCTTCAGCAGCTAAAGCAGTGCTTTGCTTATCTCCACATCCCAATCATTTTCTAATTATTATCGTTTTTGTAAATCTCAAGACAGAACACAATTCATTTGCATGTAGACACACGAGTCTAAAGTAGATTTTTAAATTTATGCCTGCAAAGCTTCTGCAGATGTTTTCAAACTTTCCCCACCCTGTTCCTGCAGTGTCTTTTCATGGCCAGCTTCTGTTTGGGTTAGTGTGGTAGGACTCAGCACAGGTTTAAGCCAACTGTGACACTTGCTTGCCTCTGGATCCAGGGAATGTCACAGCAAGGAACACAGAAAAGGGATGGCCAAAATCTCTTACGACAGCAGCAGCTGCTACTGAAAAAGACTCAGTCCTCTACAGTCAGACCAGCACTTTGACTTCAATTTTTCTCCAAGCTACATTTTTCAGTTTCTTGATCACTTTTAAGCAAGGAACAAAATCTCAGTATTTCTTGATATGCATAAGCCTGGAAATAGAATTTCAGCTAGAAATAGAATTTGAATAGAGCCTTTTTTCAGTTATGAGCAGTTTTAGATAAAATAAGGGTTTAGATCTGCTTTTGGTGTTGGAAGATAAAAGTGCACTCAAATCAATAGACAGAGATTGGGTTCAACCCCCTGCTGTCAAGCCATTTTACTAATAATGTATTGTGAAAACAATAAAAGAAATGATGGGAGTGAGCAAATCTGCTCACAGACTCAGACATTAATATTCATCAATATGATTGATATTTATATATTCTTGATATTTCTATTTCATGCTCACACTAGGGCAGAGCTGAGAGAGCACGTACTTCCAGAATATTTAAGTGTACCATATGGGTATAATTGCAATTCAGCCAGTTATAGAATATACTCAATCAAGATTCTGCATATAGTAAAGACCTATTCTGAGCATTTTGTACTTCATTTAGGAAGACCAAAGTAGCAAAGACATGGCATGCCAACAGCAAAATGGCATTAGGCAGGTAAGACTACTTGAAACAAAAACTCCTCTGCTTTATAAAAAGGCAACATATACTTCTTGACTTACAAGACCCAACACTTTTACACAGCTTTAAGAAGGAGGGACAGCCCCGCAAGCCTCTTTGTTCAGAAAAGGCACTTAAAAACCCCTGCCTCCCAGAAACACAGGTAGACTAATTTTAACCTGCAGCAAACAGTGAAAAAAAAAATATATATTCCAAAAGCATTGAAGAGACAAGAAAAGTCCAACAACTGCAGGGTTAGATGAAGGCAAAGTTTCTTAATCCCAAATATCAAAGTTGTTTTCTTCTTATTTTCTCTGAACCATTGAGCCTGCCAGTTTTGGTCATTGGTATAATGTCACCCTGAAAATGCAGATTATATGATCCTGTTTGTGGTGCTTAGTGTCTTCCCATGCTCTTCCCGTCCCTAAAATAATGTACCAAAAAAAAAAAAAGAAAAACAATATGTGAGGCTCTCAGCCTATCACGCCAGGAAGAACTATTTTAAGAATTAATTTGTGCCTTGAGAGATCTGTTTAAATTATCCTCCTGTCCTAACCAAAGATTAAAGTGGAGAACTTCCAGTGTCTTAAGGAGATGAGGAAAAACTGAAGAACTGGAGCATCCGGGCTCCACTGCGGTGCCCCAGGCACCAAGCATGGGGAGGGGAAGGTGGGGATGAGGAGAAAGGAGATGTTGATCTGCCAGTGCCCCTGGAGCCCGGGATCCTTCACCAGCCTCAGCTGGAGCTCTGAGATCGCAACCAGACTTTCCCTTAAGCCACCACTTTTTTAACTCTGCCCATCCTTTACTGCTGAGGATACATCCCTCTTTTTTTGCCACCCGCTGCTTTTTAGACAGGGAAAGTTTTGACTTCATTCTGTCCTAGTAAGTGCAGACAGAGAGGAATATCCTCCAAAATACAGGTTTGACAGAGAAAATGAAGTCTTTAACTTTCTACCTCTACAGAAGCACATAAAGCACCTACCAAGAGAAATAAATTGAGTTCAGATATGCTGTGAGCACAGCAATTTCCCCCAAAGCCAGTAGGAGTTCTACCTACCTGCAGCTGCTTTTTGCCCTCCCTGCCAGCCCCCTGCTTGTTCATGCACAGCCTGGGCACACGCTGGACCCTGAAGTGCCCCTCCAAGACAATGCCAAGCAAGAAAAATTCACTGAAAGTGCATGACAAAATCAGAAGCCGAACCCCACTTTTACAATTTTATACCCGTCTGCAGAGGGGCTTTTAAATACCCTTGCCCTCTTCCTCCAGTGAGAAAGGGCCTCCATCCCAACATACTCCCCCCTCCCAGCACACATGTAAGGAACAAGTTACAGAACAAACCTTTATAGCCTCCAGCAAGAGGTACAGGCTGTTAAAAATAGCACAATTTCAGCTTCCCCCCCAAGTCGCCACACATACCGAGAAAGCAGACCTTGAACCCAGCTACACAGCACTTTCCTCCTGCCACTGGCTGGTGACTCAGTTGACAATTTTAAGAACACACACCAAAAAGATTTAAAAAAAAAAAGAAAAAATTGTAATAATCAGACAAGAAACACAAAGCTACACACTGCAAATCTGTATCTGTTTGAAATTGAAGAAAATAAGCGTTACCTGGTCTTGCTGTTGGGCTTGTTTCCCTGATGCATTTTGCTCCTTGGCTGTAGTCATGCTCACCTATTTGTGCCCACTGCAGTGGCAAACAGGATTTTACTCTGTGTGTGTGTGTGTGTAAGCTTGTCTGTGTGTTCAGACATACACGCACACACACACACACACACAAACCCTAAAGGGATACGGATGAGTAACTAGTCCATCACTTAATCACCAGCTGAGAAATTTCCCACCCCCACAAAAAAGAAATAAATAAAAATGCAATGTAAAAAAGCACTAGTCTGGCTGCCTTCCCCCTTGAGCCTCTAAAATAAAAGCAGAAGCAGGAGCAGAGAGAAGGATGCTGTGGGGGCTTCTTCAATTAGCAACAGCCTCTGCAATCGTCACAGAAACAATGATAACTGCTTGGCAACCAGCAACTGGCAGCTCGGAGCCGGAGGCAGCGATGTGGTCCTCGCTCCCTCCCCACCTCCACGGCGGCCGCCCGCGCCTTGCGCATGCACCGCGCTGCCTGGGCGCTCGTGTGCGGCTCGCTGGGATGTGCGCGGCCGGCACCCATCCATCCCCCTCCCGGAGCAGCGGGGAGCGGCGCCGCTGCCCCATCCCGCATCCCCGCGGCGCCGCTGCCCCATCCCGCATCCCCCCGGGGGCCGCTGCCCCATCGCACATCCCTGCAGGACCACTGCCCCATCCCGCATCCCCGCGGCGCCGCTGCCCCCTCCCGCATCCCCCCGGGGGCCGCTGCCCCGTCGCACATCCCTGCAGGACCACTGCCCCATCCCGCATCCCCCCGGCGCCGCTGCCCTATCCCATATCCCCCCGGGGCCACTACCCCGTCCCGCATCCGGGCCGCTGCCCTATCGCACATCCCTGCAGGACCGCTGCCCTATCGCACATCCCTCCAGGACCGCTGCCCCATCCCGCATCCCTCCAGGACCGCTGCCCCGTCCCGCATATCCCCCCGGGGCCGCTCCCTCGCACATGCGGACTTTCTGGCAGGCGCGCTCTTGTCCTCTCCCAACTTGCGGAGGTTCTGGCGCCGTCAGCGCCCGGCTGTGGAGCAGAGCTGTGCCAGGCTCAGCCGCTGCCCCGCTGCCAGCGCGGGTTTGGAGGATGCGGCGCGCTGCCAGGGGAGCGGGTTCGCAGCCATGGGGCGCGGGGAGCCCCGGCGCTCTCCGGGGAGCTGCCCTCTCACTGCCGAAGGGTGAAATGTGTCCCCAGCCTCCCCCAGCCCCCTGCACGGCCCTGGTGTGACGGGGGCCACCGTGCGTGTCTGCTGTGGTGGCTGCCATGTAGGTCACGTTGCAGGGTGACACAGGAGCACGCGTTCCCTGCTCCGCTCCGCGCTGCTGCAGCTCGCTCCCTGCAGCCTCCCTGCCTTAACAGAGATCTCTCCAACACATCAGAGCTGTCAAAGGAGCCCGCTCGCCCACCTTGCTGTCGGCACGGGGTGACAGGGCTGTGCCGAGCACCGAGCACAGCGCCACGCTCCAGGAAGGGGCTCCCACCTGACTGGACAGAACTTAGAGCAGCACGGAGGTTGTTCAGTATTTGCTTGGGACTGATGCGAGCCCTCACTCACCCCAGCACCAGGTGACACGAAAATGCCACGTTGCTGCTTCTCCCGTCGTCACCTCCTACCCAGCACACCCAGGATGGAGCCCAGAGCTGTCCCCAGTGCTGTAGTGCTGTGTAAACCTAAATGTTCTCTCACTCACGTGGTACTGGGATCTCTGCTGAGGCTGCTGAGGGAAGGGAACATCATAGTGTTTATCTGACAGGGAAGTGATTATGCCTCATTTGATCCTCAGTTTTGCAGCACGGATTTGTTATACAAGGTCACATTCACCAACACCACTACAGTCAATGTCTCCTTACACCTGAGATCATTTTGATCCTTGGTTCAGGAACAGATCAACGACAGGTCAAGTTTTCCTAAAAATATCCACAAGCCACCACTCAGACTCCCTAAGTATTTCTGGATTTTCACCATTGCATTCACAGGAGCTCATAGGAACCATGACAGAAGAGATCCACAACATGGAATTGTGCTGGTAGCAAACTGGACAACCTTGCCTTTTCCCAGGTGCCACGACACAAGAAACAGCTCATTAAAAAAAAAAACAAAACAAACAAACAAACAAAAAAGTGAATAGCACCTCCCTACAAGAAACAATAATTTGCATTCAAACTAACAGCCTGTGTTGATTTCTTGCTGGATTATACTCTGACACAGTCCTAGCTTACATTGCAATTCCATCTCGTTAGTCCCCATGGTTTAAGTCACAATATTTTCTAAATGTTTACAGTGAGATTTTTGTTCATACATTTTTTCCCAGCCATCAGAACAGAATTGTTTTCCAGGTTTTATATAAATGGATCAGTTTGAGTTTTCCAATTGCCTTGGTCTACTTTTCTACCTGTTGTGAGTGGTAATGAAGGCTCGCTTTACTCCACACTTCTGCTATTTTTCTTTCCAAGAGGAATTCAAATGAAACAAAACTGTATTTGGAATTGGTGTGTTAGTTTTGTTTGGGGTTTTTGTTTGTTTGTTTTGGTTGTGGGATTTTTTGTTGTTTAGTTGGTTGGTTTTGTTTTTTGAATTTTGTTTTTTTAACTCCCCCACCATACGTGTTGGAAATTTCTGCAAAACAGATCCCTTTCTAAAACATGGGCCATTCACTGTGTCCCTGACCCCTCAGTACCAACACTGGCAAATCCTAAACTTAATTGCACTGCGTGCCCTCCAGGTGCAGATTCAATTCTTTTATAGTTAACTTAAGACACAGTTTTCACTGTTTTTCTGGAAATGGCCACTCTCCCTTACAATATAGATTTTTTTCCCCCTAAGCTTGTTGTTGGACACATAAGAAGTTGATTGTGCTAATTAGTCCAATAGTTAGCTATGCAAATGCACATGGCTGAGCCTCATTACACAGATGCATTAGGAGGCTGCTGTTCTGACTGCATCTCCCAGTGCTTGGCACAGCTACCCCAGTGTTTCTGAAATGCCTTGATCTCTCTGCCTGGCAGCACCTCCTTGTCACCCCTGACCAGGTCAGGGTGTGCCATCCCCTCAGATGGTCACCAGCTGCTCACTGCCTGAGGATGTGGCAGCAGGGGCAGTGACATCCTCAAGCACTCTGTCACCCTCCTGCCTTGATCAAAGGGGTTCTGAAGTTGCCAAACGCTTCCTGACACTGGAGGAGGAAGCAGTGGCCACTGCCATTCAGAAATGCTCATTAGTCACAGGCAGAGAATAATCTCCTCACACATTAGCAGGGCTGAGGCTGTCCCTCCTGACCTCTGAGCTGTGTCAGGGTACCAACACTATTGCTTGTCTGAGTCATCACTGATGAAAGATGAATATACCCCTATCACAGGACCAGAATCTGTATCTGCCAAACCCAGCAGGCAGAAGATGGGTCCCAGACAGTCCCATTTGGGGCATGGCAGGAGGCACTGGCAGACAAGGACCCCGGGAGTACGACCTTCCCATCCATCCCTCTCCACCACATCCCAGCTGATCACAAGGATGCAGGGAGCAGGTTGTTCCTCCCTGCCAGGGTCAAATATACAACAGGCTGTTCAGCCTCTACTACCCATAACTGAAACACGTTTGTCTCCACTCCCTGCCCAGGCCATGTGAAGGTGTCAATCTCCAGACCCACTCCCTGCCCACACAAACTGCATCCCTGTCATGAGCATCCTCCATCCAGCCGTGTGGTCCATGCTGTGCCACCGTGGGGACAGCTCAGGAGCCCACTACGAGCACAGACAGCTCTTCTCAATAACCAAGATGCACCTTCAAAATGCCAGCTACAGCCACGTGAATGCCATCCCCACACTTGACAGCAATTTCCTCCTCAGGCCCCACAGCAGGACAGACAGCCAACTGCCCCACAGCAGGACAGACAGCTAACTGCTTCCCATCACGAGAGGAACCAGTGACAGGTGAAAGGAGCTCTTCCAGCTTTTCAACTCATCTTCACCCAGAGTGCCTGTTTCAACAAAATCATGCAGCACTGCAGTAATACAGATAATTTTTAATTACCTTGTAACAAATTAGTCACACATGTCCTAGAGCATTTTCTGATAGAAGGAAAGTGCTTCATTTTCCTGAGACTGGAAGAAACAAGCTTGTGGTCTGGGATCATTCTTAAAATTCTCCTTGGAGTTCAGGAAGTCACCACAAAGCTTCTTCCTGCTCAAAGATTGTTGAAAGCCTTGAACTCTGCAAAGAGGAATTAATGTTCCAGTGGCTCCAGAGGATAAGGTGGAACAAAAGCTCAAACTATCATCACCACAAAGACTTGTGAACTCCTAGGAGCTAAAGCACAGCAACCTTTCTTTATGATGAAGAATTACAGCAATGCATGAGGAGCAGTTTATTAATGCTCCCAAACATTTTTAAGCAGATCAGGGTACAAGGCTGTCCTTGATTCTGCCCTTCCATGGGGGTAGAGGTGTCTGGATACAGAGCAGCTCCTTTATGGGAAGCAGCAATGGGCTCTCAGGAGTCAGTGCAGAGCATTCCTGTTCCCTGTGTGTTACAAAGCAGACCCAACAGCAGCCTGTGCTCACAGGGAGCCCTCCAGCTGCACACATCTGTCCCAGGGAGCACAGACTAAGAGCAGAGATAAGCCTGCTGCAGCAGCAGGTGCAGTTATTGGATGCAGAACCTTTCTGCTCCATTGAAACCTGGGGTTTTAGCTGCACCACACTAGGTTATTTATTCCTCTTTCATTGCCACATCAAGGAAGTTGAGGCCAGTGGGCAAAGTGGGTAGAAATTAATTCTACTTGATTAACCATACATTTGAACAGTCTGCTAATGTACTCCCTTCTCCAGGTAATGACCAGAACCCATGGAGAGCTACCTATCTGAAATTTTGAGGGAGTCTAAGCCATTATTACCATTAGTATTTGGGGTGCAGTAATGTGTTAACTCCAGCAGAACACACTGATGTGGTTTTGTACATCCAGCCCCTCTGAGCTTCACACTTGCTGAGTTCCCACTGCTTTGGCTGATTTGCTCTTGGTTCAGGAAGGACACAAGGCCCAGGAAAGCAATGGCAATAGAAAATTATACTCAGAGATATGTTACAAAGGAAAAGGTGTAAGGGCTACAGGTTTTTAGGGCAGTTATAAAGGTAGTAGATGTTTTAAAAACAACTCAGGAAGAGAGACAGACTCTGCCAGCACAGGCATCCATCACGAGAAAGGTGAGATAAGCCTTTAAAAATGTTGCAGCCGTGGATTTTAGCATTCGGTCATTGAAAGGCCGGTCAAAACTGGCTTACAGAATGCAAAGGGAACAGTGCTCAGTGTGTGTTGGTGCAGCTTTCCAAGGTGTGGAAGCAGTGGCATGGGGACAGAAGGTTGGCAGCTCCTGCAGCAATGGTGTGAGAAGGTCTCCCTGAACAATGCTCTTCTAAGACCAGCAGCATACTCCAGAAAAGGTAAATCCACTCAATCTCCAGAACTGATAAAATACCTTTGGTGCCCTATTGCACCACCATTCCAATTTTCATAGAGAAATTCAAAGAGGAACAAGAGGGATGGGTCCATAAAAATCAAATGTCCATGGTTCCAAGATGTGCCAGGGCATGCTGCTGGCAGGTTACCCCTCCTCAGTCCCAGTGCCAACATCTCATCCACACAAAAAGCAATGGCACAGCCCCTCTCCTGGACCTGCATGGCTCAGATGCAGAGAGTCAGAGGGGGCTGTGTCCTCCCTCTGGAGGTTAAGGGCTCTTCATCATACAGAAGATGCCAGAGAAGAAGAGGAAGCTGTAAACCCATGAGGGCTGCATGGTTAGAAACTCTTTTCACAGGAATTTATGCTTTAGATGCTTCAGAAGCAGGCAGGCATTCTGGCTGCTCATCCTGGAGATTTCTGTTCTGTGCTCATCTGAACGAGCTTTGGAGAGGGAGAATTTAATTTTGCTTTGTTCAGAAAGCACAGATTGTGCCCTGCCTCCCTCCAAGAAGGTGACAACACTAATATCACATTATTGCACTGCAACATCCCCAGTTGGAATTTGGAATTGGAAACACTTAGTGGGAGATCAGCTGACATCAGCCCTACTCCTACAAAGGCTGCAGAGCACCCTTACTGCCTACACACCATCCCCAGCACTGCTTCTCATCATACTTCCTATTAGAAGACCAAAAAACCACTCTAGTCTTGTTCCAAGATAATTCCTAGCTTTTGCAAGATTTCTCAGTTTGTCAACGGGCATCCCAAAACTGATTTTGCTATAAAAGAAAGAAAATCTTTGGCCTTTAAGGATATGCACCAATTAGCTTTATCTTGCATCGGCCCTGCTACTGTTGCCCCTCTCTGGTTGTCTCCAACATGCTGGTTCTACCAAGGGTTAGTCATGGGAGAGTCTATGTCCAGAGGAATTTTCAGGGGCTCCACTGAGGATCTTTCTGTCTTAGAGATCCCTCAGATGGATGATTTTCCAGATTTCAAGGGTTCTGTGAAAGGACTAGAGGCAATAACAGATTATGAATATAGTTACAGTTAAAAATGCATCACATTTCCATTACACATGACCAAAATCATTAAGAAAGCAATCTGGTGTGCTATTTTCATTTAACAGATCAAATCCAGTTTATTCAGTCAATGCCATTAATTAGTCATTTGCATGAATATCTGTCCCTGCAGGGGATACACTTCAAAATGTTCCCACAAGCATGAGAACTCCTGCTATCTGAGACAGCAGGTATGTGGCAGCAGGGGACACAGAGACAATGGGCACTCCCATTGCCACAACGACTTGTGTGCCTGCGCAATAGTCCCGTGGTGTTGTTAGAATCTGTCCATTACCAAAGTCTCACTAAATTGTGCCTTTTTTTTTTTTTTTTTTTTTGTTTTAATCTTGAGCAGGAGAAGGGGATTTAAAATTATTACAATGGGTTGATTTGAAGCACTGTGTTCTGCTGCTTCCCATTTCTTGCTGCCGCTCCGAGTTCCAGGACCCCACAGTTCATGGTAAACAAATAAGACAACGCGGGCACGCAAGCTGTGAAGCATTCTGCTCCTTCATGCACAGCTAGAGCTGTTTTGCATAGCACTTTCCTGCCTGAATTGCAGCGTGACTCTGGGGAACACAGCAGGTACTTGTGCCCTTCTCACTTCTGGATTCCGCACCCACTCTGGTTTGCCTACCCTAAAGATCAAGTGTGTGTACTGACAGGCTTTTCTACTGAAGTGGTTCCTGTTCAAAAACGTTACTTTTAATCCACTGTAGGGTTATTTTTTTTAAGTCAGTGTATATATTTTAATACATCATCCCAGTCTCAAAGACAGGGGATGAGCAGTGCCACGATTGCTTGATGCTGTGGTATCCCTGCACGGAATACAGACCCTGCCACTGGCTCTTCTCTGCCCCTCTGCCTGCTCCTGCTGGTGTGACCTTGGCAGCTGCAATGCAACAGATGCCTCTTTCTCACTTGTTTATCCATGTGAGAGAGACTTCTGAGGCCCCAACTTCAGTGCCAGCTGTGAATGGTCTCCAAATTGCTTTTTCAAAGTTTGCCTCCTCACAGTCTGGCTTAGTGTTCATGCTCCCTGTGCTCTTAGGGATCAACATTCACTGACATTTTACCCCCACACCTCCTGGTTATTTCTAGGTAGCAGCTGAAGTCCTTCCTTATTGACTCAGTATGTGTTCTTTTTAACTGTTGTTTTAGGAGTGGGAGAATTTATTTCTTGGCTCCTTCCTTCCTTCCTTCCTTCCTTCCTTCCTTCCTTCCTTCCTTCCTTCCTT
>WAAE01024871.1:0-151054 GCA_013400495.1 Nicator chloris
TCTCTGTCAGAAGTTCTTACTCCATGCTGCAATCATTTTTTCATTGAAGTAATTTCCTGCAGCACACAATCACCCTCACAGTGAAGGCACAGAACAATCCGTCATTTAAGAATCCTCAATCCAGGAAAGCTTTACTTCCCATTGCTCAACTCAAGTGTTCCAATAAGTTGCAAACTTCCTAAATTAATGGGATGGCCTGAGAACATTATTGCCGCCGACCAGCTCCTTCCGGATAGCTACTGGAGCGATGGCAGCAGATACCTGGAGAGGCTCTGATGGTGAGAGGCAGTTGCCTAGGGAACTGCAGCTCCAAGTATAATCAGGATGACACGAGGGAAAATGAAAGGCGAGAGACACTTTCCAGAGACAGGTCTGTACTTCTCAGCTCCTGGTGTCTGAAGAGCCCAGAACTGTGTGAGCACCAGCTTTTATTCGGGGTGGACACCTCAGGGCCATCCAATCACAATGCACAGGAGGAGGGACAAAACTCGGAATGCCAGCAACCAGGATCCAATAGGGGAAACACAGGGAGGGGACAGGGTCACATGGGCCAATAGGGCTTCGAGGATTAGGGGATTTCCAGGGAGGGGATTAGGCAGGGGCTGGCCCATGGGGGAGATGGACAAGGAACTTTCTGGGGAATAGGGCAGGGTTTAGGTGAATGACAGGCAAGGGATAGGTTCAATTAACTGGGGCAAACCATTAACTATAACAGGAACAGGGGAACATGGAACAAACCATAACATACAAAACTTTACATATAAACTGAAACTGGGGGGATTCAAACACTACACACTCTCCAAGGGAGTGGCATATCATTTGTGGTAGCCCTAGGGGCTACCACACATTGTAGATTTAGAAGTTTGCTTCCCATCTCAAAGCAGGAACTCATTTGCCTTAACATCATCCATTGTGAGTCATCTACAAAAAATACACCCATAACAGAGGCAAAAAAAGGGCCATTCTTTGGTTTGCAAACACTTTTCTATGAATTATGATAATATCATAATTCTCTTAAGGAATAAAAGCTCTCAAGGAATGAAAGTCCACTCAGTGTTACAAAAGTAGCCCAAACAAATGAGTAGATTGCAAAAGGGCTAATCCTAACCCTGGTACAGATATCTAAGTGGACAATAATGTACAGCTCTCCATTCGTCTTCCCTGCAGGAGAATCAGGACTGCTGAGAAGAAAAGTCACAGCTATTCCTTCTGCCCTCCATAACCAAAGCTGTGCCAAACCACAGATGCTGCCTTCAAACTGACTCAAATTCCAGCCTAGACCTTTCACCTTCCAGACAACTCCTTCCCAACACGCGCACCACCAACCAACACGTCCCAACACCAACCCCACCTCAACACCTCGCCAGGATCGCCAGCTGTCCCCATCCCTCCACAGAGCTTTCCCACCCTCCAGCAGACCCCCTGGTTCCCTGCACATGCTGTGGGATGGGATCTCAGGAGAATCTGCTCCAAGGCCTTCCCTGGTAGCAAGCTCAGGCTGCCAGGCCTATGGTTCCTGCATCATCCTTCCCACTGACCCTTCCTGTTACATGTGCACATTTGCTCTCAGCTCAGGCTTCTCCACTTAACCAGGACTGCTGGTAAAGGATCGAGAGCAGTCTGGCAAGCTCTTTCTCCAGCTCCCTCTTTACTCTCGGGAGAGGTAGAACATTCCACAGGAAAGCAACTGGTGCCTCCGCAGAGCCTGGATCTACGCAAGGACAGACAAGGACCTGAGGTATGCCATATGGAAAATCACTTTATCGCTAACCGTTTGCATTTGTTCTTTCTGTTGTTTTGTTACCCATGGTATAAAGCAATACTCGCTTGTTAGTCATACACAGAGGCCCCTGCCTACACATCTCATTCACTGTGTGGGTTAAAGTCTCATGGGTGCCTTGCACAGGTGGGTTGGAGTCCCAGCTACACAGTCCCGGCTCAGGGCTAGAGTCCCCTTGGTGGGTTAGAGTCCCGGAGGTCGGGACTAGTATGCTAACTGGTATTGATTAAATGTGGCTGAAATTTGGACTGGGAGCTGGTTAGGAGGTTTTATTATGTCTCGTATGGCGAATCGCAGGGCGAGCAGGGTCTCACATAGCCCACTACCACCGCCACTGTTGCCTTCCCCGTGCACCGAGCAGCACCACCGCCAGCGCCGCCAGCCCCGTGCCCCGACACCGCCGCATGCCACTGCTCCACCAGCCGAGTATCGCTGTCCCCCTCAGCCCCAGCTTTCTGCTGCGGCTGTGCCGCCTCCTCTCCGCTGCCACCAGCTCCGCCCCAGCTGGGCTCAGAGCCCGCCTCGCATAGCACCAGCACAATGAGCGACACAAGAATTCTGGCATCACCAGGGCCAAGAGACAGCTGTGTCCCATCCCACACACCAGCGACACCACATCGGAAGCAGATCTACCCTGGACACATCTGTAGCGGGCAGGTGCTGTCACCACTGAGCTGCACTCAGGCTCCTTCTGAGTCTGGGAAGCTGCTGCTCTGTGCTGTTCAAGGCCAGAGCAGTGCTCAGTGTCCCTGGGTTAGTCAGGAAATTCCCTCTCGACGAGAGACACACGTGGACAGACAAGGATACAGAAATGCTTGTGCCCACCAGTGTGGAGGCATACAGACATTTGTGCTTCTCATGTGTCCTTGCAAATTCCGCTGCTCCATGAGCACACAAGGCAAGAACACGCAAAGGAGCAATATCAGCTGGTGACTTTGATGAGAACACACGGTGCCAGAAGCAGCAGGGCAGGAACATTTTGTGGAAGGACAAGGTCCCAGTCAAGCACAGGGCAAAGTTTTTGTTGTGCACAAAGTGGAGATGCATCAAAGTAGACCAGCATACCTTCCTGAGGGCAGTAATAGCAGGACAGGCACGCCCATGGGGAGACCACCAGAAGTGAACATCGGCATGAGCTGGGGGGGAGAGGGACAGACAAGGCTAGGGGATGTTGTCCAGCACAATAGCCCATGAGTGTCCCATTGGGGGTTGCTGGAGCTTCTTCCTGAGAATGATAAAATCAGAGGCACCCTGGCTGACACATCACCCTCCTGTTGTGGATCCATCCAGCACTGCAGCTGAGTCTTCTGCCTTCACTGCTGCATTCCTGCCCAATATATCCTGGCACCTTTCATCCCTATGTTCAGAAGAAGCCTTCTTTTTGGAATGGGCATGGGCCAAACCTGGAAATGAAAAGGCAGCAGGGCAGGAAATGAAAGCCCAGCCCCCAGCATTAGGTGTGCTGGTTTGCACTCAGATGAACTTGTGGGGAAATTGTTCCCTCTGGAAAGGTGTTCTCTAGGCATGTGGAAATGAAGGGCAGGTAAGAAAGGCAGCCCAACTCCCTGGGGTCTTACCAATTTCTCTTGCCCTTTTCTATGGCTTACTACATGAATGGACATCTTTCAAAAAGTCAATATAGGATCAAAACAGAACAAATTATAGAGAGACCAAACATACCAAAGCGTAAGGGAGACCTCCCATTGACTCCCAACATTCCAACTGGAACCCCTTGCTTTCTAAACACCTGATGGAGCTTTGGTGTGGCTCAGTGGAAACTTAGTCTCAGACTGAGACAATAGTTTCTCTCTGAAGGAATTAACTGCATGGATTTAATTAGTATTGATGTGTCATGAAATCTTGCCATGCTCTGTTGCTAAAAAGGAGTCTCTCCGTACTGGGAAAGGAAAGGGTCTCTCAGTCTCGGGTAAGATATTTCAAACCTGGAGAGGTGTGTGTGAGCCAGCACAGGCAGACAGACAGAACAATCACCAACCCACAGCTAAAATGAAAACTGTGTTTCCTTTCCCTCACGTGCTGCGGGATCCCTGAAGCCACCTCTGGGCAGAATTGCACAAGCAGAGATGCAGGCACAATGAAACTCGGTGTACGCTAAAGGATCACCATTGGCTCTTCACACCGCTTTATCAAGGGCTCTTTCTAGCTGCAAGGTCACTTGATGAATTACAATCCTCCTCACCACTGGCCCTCTTCTAACCTATTTCTCACAATACCATGGCCACAATACTCAGGGACAGACACATAGCAGGGAAGGGCTCTAGTGTGGGTGAGTGGGCTCAAGATAGGCACCTCCCACTCTCAGCAAACTCAGATCAGTCTTTTCCCAGCCACACTGAAGCCTTGGAAACATGAGCTGCAGACGTTGACTCTGCCAAATCCAACACCTGTGCAGTGGCTCTGGACAGTGCAAGCAGCCTCACTTTGGTTGTCTTGAGGCTTCTTCATGAACTTGAGAGGACTAGAGGTGTCGATTTGTGTATGTCTGTGTATGTGTGCTACCTAAGCAAGCTGTTTGTTCTGTCTTGAGTGTTGTTTCGGATGAAATCCCACGTTGGGAGAGAAAAGGAACAACACATTTGATTGATGTAAAGTAGTGAGTGAACAAAGTCATAAGACTATGGTTTATCTAGATTTGAAAGCAAAATTACACTTGATTATTTACAGGGTCAGCTAAAGCTGTCAGGGAGACTACCACTGAGTCGAGAGGTTCAGAAAGGACCTCCTTGCATTCCAAACTCCTTCTCATATGGGGAGTTTACATGCAGCTGGATCCTGACTTTGTCCCAGACTTGGTCAATGCTTGAAGTCTAAACAATTCTGCATGCACCATCCATCCTTTCTATCACTTAGCTACAATTTCAAAGTTTCAGTGCTCTTCTTCCCAATTGACACACCAAGAATGAGACGCAATAAAGATTCCTGAGCTTTGCAGAATGACCTTGAGTGGTGTCCCTGCTACAGGGAGGATCATGGTGTGCAACCCAGCAGCACGCAGGAGAGCTGAGTGAGACATGATGTGTGCACCTAATCTGGAATAAGATGGTTGACTGGGACTTGCAGGCCATCTGTATTTCAATTGGCACATGTTGTAATAGCCCTGAGCTGTGGTAGCCCCTAGGGCTACCCCAGATGGGGCTTCTCTCCCCTGGAGGATTTGTAGCCTGTGAGCTAGTTGCAGGTTGTAATAGCTTTAATAAGTGTGCTGTATTCAAGTAGTTTGTTCCATGTACCCCTGTTAGCCCTGTGTAATGGTTCATCCCCGAGTTGTATCCTCCCCCATTTGTCAGTTACCCTAGCCCTGTCCATTTACCCAGAATGTTCACTGTCAGTTTTCCCCATGGGCCAGCCCCTACCTAAGCCCCGCCCCGAAATCCCCTAAACCTCGACGCCCCATTGGCCCATGTGACCTCGTCCTCTCCCTCGATCTTTCCCATTTCTTTATGCGTTGCATTACCCCCCTATTGCTCCTCCCAAAGAGTGTTATGATTGGATCCTACCCTGGAAACTCCACCTTCAGTTCCCTCAATAAAAGTCTGGGCTCTCCATTGTCCAGGGTTCTTCTTCGGCCCCAAGACTTCAGAGGAAGAGACCCAGGGAAAGAAGAACCCGTCTCCGCTCCTTTCCTTTCCCTGCGCTGTCTGGCTACCCTGAGGATTATAACAGCTTGAGCTGTGTATCACAACTGAGCTGATCACTGGTGTGCCTGTGCACCAGTGGACCAGTGTCCTTTTAAGGACACCTCACCAGGAAGGTCGCGGCACCAGAAGAACATCCGGGCTTGGTCCGCGGCACTGAGCAGCTGAGCAAGATGTGTGGCTCTTGGCTGTGGTGTTGCATGTGTTCTCAGAGTGCAGCTTAAGGCAGGTGGAGCCGTCACATCCCTGGTGGCTATGGGAGGGGAGGGAAGGGAAAGGGGAAGGGAAGTTAGGTTGATAAGCAAAAAGCTTAAATTCCATCAGACTTTGTGGCAAAGGCACAAGAGATAGGTGGCAGAAGCCTCATCCATAGTTCCCTTGGAAAAGGACAAATTCTCCACACATTTGCATCAGGTTGTGCACTTGGAGTCAGGGCCAGTGCTAACACACAGCTGATTTGCTGGCAAAGGTATCCTTATCTTGTTCCTGTGCCTGATGTTAGACATTTTGAAATAATAGTGCAATGCAATAATAATAATGCAATGTTTTTTTTCATGTTTTCCCTTTTGTGGAAAATATTTTGATTTTTTTTCCAAAATGCCCCAGACTAGCAAAGGTAGGTAAATCCACAGATATTTAGCTGTTAGAATTGTCAAAAACCCCCTGAATTTTCTTGCCTCCAGAGAAAGTACTTTGCTACTTTTTGAGGACAAAGGACCAACAAAGGAAATGTCATTCAGACAGATTACAAGGCAGAATCCATTGCTACACAGAATATAGAAAGCATAAACCACAGAGTGACACCTCTCAACACACCTTTTTCCCCCTAGATCTTGGAGTTTTGCTGCCTCTAAATAGAAAATTTAAGTATTCGTGATTGTCATTATGCCATATTTCCAGTGAAATTCAGACATTTTTTCCCTAGAAGATTGCAAACTCTTCCCCCCACACATATGCACAGACAGAGTGGCTAATTCTACTTGTTTTATGCGCTTGTTCCTCTGCCACTCCAAAGGGATCTGCTTGTTTCCATTCCACTCCTACCTCCACATTTTAATGTAAATATTATTCTAAATTCTCCTTTACACTCATTCCACTTGTTTTCTGCATTGCATTTAAGCTCTGCAACAAATTTAATCTCCTCACGCTATCAATATCCCCTGTAGTTTAATTCCTGCCTGTACTTTAGTGCAGCAGCTGAACCAACCTTCATCCAGATGTGCCTACAGTTACCAAATGTGCAGTCTTTGCATTCAGCTCAGATTTGCCGTTTCTTGGTTGATGGCAGAATGCGTCCAAAAATACATTTGAACCACATTTAAATCACTAAATCCTCTAGTATCAAATTTCTTAATTAACTGGAAAGGCTTTCCCCCCTTATTTTTTTTCTCAAAGGCTCAAAGAGATAATAGATCTCCTAGTAACACCTGAATGTCTTTTATGCAATTGAATGTACACAGCTGGACTCAGAACAATTCTTTGACTGATGGTAGTGGAAATATTGACTTTGGTAGTGAAAGATGAAAATACAATATACAATAACATAATACAGCCTCTACTTTTAGAAGTGATTTTCAAGGCTAGATGTTTAGTAACTGCTCTAAGAGATGTTTGTAGATCAATTTTTTTTTGTTCTGTGTCCTTTGGGAAATGACCTTGCTGCTAAGAATGAAGAAGGCAGCATATGTGCTCCTTTAGACTGAAATAAAAGGAATATCCTCACACATAATGGTTTTTCTTCATGGATATTTCTGTAGAGCACTACAGCTCATGTCTGTAAATCACACATTTATTACCCATGTGGATCACATCCTGCACCTACTGAAAACAAACACAAGTTTTCACTTCAGCAAAAGTTTTATCTTATGAGCTTAGGGCCAGGTTGTAAATGGTAACCAATTGCATGAAAATTAACACTGTGTGAGTGAGATATCTTGAACCTGCAAATACTTTTTACCTGGAAAATTTCTCAATGACTTCTGTAGGCAATCAATTCCACACCTGCAAAAATACCAGAGAGAAAAATACTATTGTGTGAGAAGAGCCTGCTTTTCTTTCACAAAATGCTGATTTTTCTAATGACAGTTTTCACAATTGAACAGTATTTGCTATGCAACTAAACAGTTCTTATCCTGGAGAATCTTCACTAAGGCTTAATAATCAAAATAACATGTTGTGCTGTGTTAGGCTCTGGTATTACTTCATATTACATATTACTCTTTTAAGTTGGGGTTTCAGATTCATATATAACTTTTCAGAAATATTTTTTATACCAGCATTGTGTATTTCTTCCTTTAAATATATTTAATTTTTTTGTACATATCTTTACCAGACTTCTGTATTACCATAATATTTGAAGAATATAATTTTAAAACATACTGAAATAGAAGTAGGAAATAGATTGATAAAACAGCTTGTTAACCCAAGACTAGTAAAAAGACCGAGGCTTGAATCATGTATAACTTACGGCTAAGCAGCTTGAAGGTCTAAAATGCATCTTGGAGCCAATTTCTTCAACAGTTTTTTACAACATACATTTCTGCTATTTTATAGAACCATAATGAATTTTATGTACATCAGTAGTCTAAAAATTTCTATAGATGTTGGCAAAATTGAGGAAAAATCTTCACACGTTGTTTCTCATAGGAACTACATTTTATCATTTCCTTTAAGGAAATAAGAGAAAAGTAGGTGGTGTGTCAGTTAGAGGCAAGGAATTCAAGAGGCCCTTCATCACTTGAAGCAAGGACAGTCTATATAGCAGCCTGCTGGTCCCATGTGCCTCCTGCCCCAGGGAGGGGCAGAACCCTCTTTCCCCTTTCACTGCCTTTGTTTGGGTCCCGGTTCTGTGGACAGAGAGAACAAACTCTGTTGGGGGATGGTATCCTCATCTCAGCTGGCCCAAAGCCTTGGCTCAAACTGCATTCTTTGGAAAGAGACACTGATGCCTCCCAAGACAACTCCTGCCTCAAGGTGGGATGAATTGCTGAAATGGAATGAAATACCTGAAATTCTGACAGGCTGTATTCAAACTTAGCTTAGTATTCAGCGTGTTAAAATGTGCTCATTGGGAGACTGTGGCAGCTGTCTAACATGAGTAGTTTGTTCCTCCAGTCACCTCTGTCTTGCACAGCTGTGTTTTCTGATGGGATAAGGTTTAGAAACAGGATGACTGAGGATGAAATCATTATATCTTCCATCTTCTTCAGAATTAGCTCAAAAGAAAAGCAAATAGTTTAGGGAAAGTAAGAGACTAGGAAATAGAGCATGAAGGTGCAAGTTGCTTGACATCATAAAATCAAGACTCTTCACTCAAATATGACTCATCCAAGCTAACCTTAGGTATCAATATTTCACCAGTCTTTTTGGGATCCCTCTTACCATAGTTGGGGAATGGAAAGATTTTTAGGGCATGAGTCATCTGTAAATATGGACATCTCTCTACAACTCTGCTCTCAACAAATACCTGAAAGGAGGTTGTGTGAGGTGGGGGTCAGTCTGCTCTCCCAGGTAACTAACAGTATGGAAAAGGGCCTCAGCCTGTGCCAAGGGACATTCAGGTTCAATATGAGAAAAAATTTCTTCACTGAGAGAGCAATTAAGCAGTGGAACTGGCTCTCAAGAACAGTGATGGAGTCACCATCTCTGGAAGCATTTAAAAAATGAGCAAATGTAGCACTTTGCTATAGGGGTAAGTTGGCATAGTGGTATTCTGTCAATTGTTGGACTTCATGATCTTAGAAGTATTTTCCAACCTTAATGATCCTGCAATGCAATGATCTGACTAATTATAATGACATAAATTTACCTCTTCTCAATCACAAAGAAGGAAGCTAATGTGACTAGCTCAGACATGGGTGTTTCCTCTGTGGAAGTCTAGGTCTGGTCAGATAAATTCCCTCCAGAACATAATAAACATCTGCACCTCACAGAATCAGAATATGAACTTTTCTTCTGTGAAAAGGATATTTGCATTTTTATAATAGACTTGAATGTAACAGCTTTAGTTCATATAAACAAAGTAAAAGCATCACTTAAGAAAATCACATGTATTTGGCAAATGCAAGAAAAATATTTCTTTTTTCATATGAAAATATTTATTCTCTAGTCTAAGGTTATTCTCATAAAAAATAATCAGAAAACATTCATTCTGTGCTTGATCTATATTTTTTCAGGGGCATATTCTGACAATTTTCAAATGTCAGTGGGGTTTCAAATACTTTCAGAATTAAGTACCAAATCTCTCACACCAATCAGGTTCTGTACCTTTACTCCTTCAGCTGATTTTAGAAGGTTTGCAGATAGACTTCCAATGGACAGAAAGCCAGAGATGCTGAGCACTGTGGTGATTAAAAGGAGTGGGAGCAGTTCTCAGGGCATCGAACAATACAGACAGAACATTATGTGCCTAATAGCAATATGCTAAAGCTATTTTCAAAAAGCAGATATCTTCACATCTCTTTCATTTTCCCTGCACTTTCACTTCTTTAAATATATTAGATATTATGTCTTTCTGACTGCTGTGAGTCTATGCCTTCTTCTCACTGCACAGAATTACCCAACTTATGCAGAAATTAATTTCAAGTATACTTTTATCTTCACCTCATCCTTTTTCACAATATTTTTATTTTAAAAATGTTTGTGCTTAAACTGCAACAATAATAAACAAGTACAAATAGAAAAAATGTACCTCCAAAATACAGTTTTATTACCAAAAAAATGTGTCCTTTAGATAGATATATAGTCTGCTTGGTTAGATTTTTTTTTTTTTACATTGAATTATAGCTAAATACTGTGTACTGATAAACAGGGAGTTGATCATGCTTTTACTTCATATATCCCCTGAGTCATAACTAATATTATTGAATTTCAGTAAGATATATTTGTCATAGAAGTAAAATAGGAGCAGAAAAGAGACAGAGGAGGAGAAAATCATGTAATCCAAATTACTTCTTGGAACCGATTTTGCAGTGATAATATGTAACGGGTAGTAAACTATAACTACTGCACACACATGGTCATAAACTTACATTATGCAATCTATTCAGAAAAAAAACTGTGTGTGTGAATATATGCAGTTACTACATAATTTTATATAAGCTGTAATAGTATCATATTTACAGCAATTTTTATAATCTATGGTTGTTAACTCCAGCAGGCCTCTTCATAAAAAAATAACTATAAGCCTAGAGCAAATGCCGACCTGTGTTCAATTCAATTCATCCATTTGAGCTGGCTAAATAGGTTACATGGGTTCACACTATAGTTAGTGGAGAGAGGCAGAGAGAGATGTTTCAAGAAAATTATTCATATCACCAGAAGAGACACAAGAAAAATAGAAGGAGTGAACAGCTTTCCTCTTATGACTTTGCTGCCTGTGAATTAGCTTATAGGTAGCTGAATTTAGCTGAGAGAATTAACATGCCATAGAGGCATGGCATAACTGGCATAGAGGCACTTCAACAATGAGATCATAGAGTAAAAATGAAAAATAAATATTTTCTTTATAAAAGGTTGTCTATTCCTTTTTAGGTAATCGTTTCACCGTCTTTTTGATGTTGCAGCTTCTGTTGCTTTAGGCACTATCACCATAGTAACTAACTAGAAAACTATTCTACCAAGAGTTCAAAAGTCAAGATGGAAATTTTCCAGTGTCATAGTTTACAAACATTTCCATCTTTTAGAGCACATCTGAGAGGTTTTCATCAATTGCCACATATTGGCTACAAATAAGAGAGCTAAAACATACTTTTCAAGCACAAATTAACTCAGATTACTTGCTTCCAGAATATGTTCCTTTAATACAGAAGTCTTCAAATATGTACAGTCGATGTATACGTTATTTATGTTCACATTTCTATTTCTGCAAGGAGATGTAATGATAGGACAATGTTTTAATAGCTTTAAACTAAAAGAGGAAGGATTTAGATGAGATACTATGAAGAAATCCTTTACTGTGGTTGTGGTGAAACACTGGAAGAGGTTTCCTAAAGTGTGGATGTCTCATCACTGGAAGGGTTCAAAGCCAGGTTGATGGTCTTTTGAGCAGCCTGGTCTAGTGAAAAGTGTCCCTGCCCATGGCAGGAAGTGGAAAGTAGATGATCTTTAGTTTTCCATGCAACTCAAATCATTCTGACATTCTCCAGCTTTCTTGGGATAGAGGTAATTTCAATCACTAAAAATTACCCCCACACTTAGTAATAATTTTACTTTTTCTCTCTAAATAAATATTCTTAATTTGACTAGGTTTTTCCCAAGTATATTATTATTTTCTTAATTTATTCATTTTGATAATTTTGGATGCCCCAGAATATCGAGTTTATTTAGATATTTCTTCAAAGCTTCTGATTTTCAGGAAGGGCTGAATAAATAAAACTTATAAAGTTGGTATTGCTTGGGTGTATTCTGTAAGTTTTTAAGGCTTGCTTGCTATGAGACATGAATAGATGGGATGAATCGAGATGTTTTTTGCCATCTCTGTTTAGGGATCTGTTTCTTTTCCTCTCCAGGCCCATGAAAATGTAAACCTTCAGACACCAGGCTCTAAAGCTTCAATATACCACTCATAAGCCTTCAAACTGCAGCTTTGCATGTGTGATTCCTGTTTTCTGCCTGCATTAATAGGTTACCTATCCAAATCTGCCACATATTTACCTATTTTTGCATTCAGACTTTACATGTCAAAATGAGCACCTGTCCATCAAAGTACATATGCATTGAAATTATTCCTTATGATGTTCAGAAGCCTAAACACAAGCATGACATCATTGTTCCCACTTGAAAAGTAGTCCAACTCATGCATTTGCAGCAAATGTACTTGGAAAAGAATTTAATGAACGTACTGGTCACCCCGACCTTTCAGGATCCTGTTCAAATGCATTAACACAGGATATGGGGTTTGCTCTTAGCTCTTGGAGTGATCACATTAATCCTGGGCCACCGTCCTGATAAACACCCATGGCACAGCCATGACCAGAGTGACTTTATTTAAAAATTCCAGTGCCTCTTTTCACAGTAACCAGCTGGGTCTTCCAGCATCCACAGCACTAGAGAAACCCTGAGGGCTCCACAGTGTTTTCTTTTTACTTATTCAATTACATGGGTGTGGATAAATACAGAACGAGTTTTATAGCAGACTGCAGGTTTTACAATGTCCAAACGACATCTTATTATATGTTTAAAATGACAAATTCTCCAATTGCTCTCTGACGGATTCCCCAAGGACTCCAACACTTGAGATGAGCTACCAACACAGGGAAAAGATAAAGAATTTTAATTCAGCTTCAGTCTTCTATTCTATTTGTTAAAATAAATAAATAAAGTTGATTAATCAATACAATTTAACCTTTTTACTCTAACTATACTAAGGTTAAATATGATGGAGAGGTCCTTTTGTACATACATTCTTATTTTATTATCACATTAACCGCTCATCAACTATACTGTTATTTACTGGAGACAAATTAATCATTCACTGTATTCTCATTAAAGCTTTACTTAGCTGCTATCTTTTTCCTTCCATTTGGACACATGAATGTCATAGTCCAAATTCTTCTTTTGTAGATTATTCTTACCGTGCTCTAACAGACAATTCAACAAAGAAGTCAAAGATTAATAAATTATGTTAGAATTTTCAAAGCACTTAAAGAAGGTGGGTGCTGCATTCCTAAGAACACCATGAAGAGTTGTTTGTTTGTCTGACTCTCCTACTCTCTGCTGAAAGCTTGAATTCTTATTTTCTGCATAGGAAGGCTGCATAGGATGATGTGCTGCAGTACTGCAATTTTAACAATGGTTTCACTTGTGACCCTCTGCATCAGCAAGTCAGGACGTAAAATAGGAAACTTCAGCCAAATGACGAATCCAAAGTTTGCCACAGCAATCCATACTTGACTGTGCCAAGCATGGAGAGGAACTCACAGCAGGAAGGTGCCTTGTCTCCTTTTCACTGGCATAGACATATTAAACCATAGAGTGATTCAGAGGAACATGAGAGCTGCATAAAGGTCAGCAGTCTACAAAACCATAAATATTAATTTTGCTTGGATCCAGAGGATACACAGCACTCTATCACAACTTCAGTTCAAGCCGTTCTAACTGGGTTTGCTGGCCATGCACAAAGCCAGGTTTCCAGGTTTAACATACTTCACTATATGTACTTGCCTAAATTTGAACCAGCAGTAAGATTTGCCAGTGTGGAGAGCTGGGTTCTTTTTTCCAGACATATGTTTTTAGTTATGGTTGAGCTTTTCTCCTCCTCACACTAAAGTCCTAAAACATCTTGCTATGGCAGTAAATTTTTCAATCAGTGTTTATTAAAGGAGTGTGTGGACATTCCATATGATGTGAGCACTTCTCTTATTAAAGTTGTCATTTGTTGACAAATGGGATGCAATTATGGTATATGTAAGAACATTACAAGTTCTTCGTGCTGACAAGCCTAATTGCATAATTTCCTATATGCATTACTTAGCAAATCAGAGGGAACAGCAATGGTGGATTTGGATCAGCAAATAAGAAAATTGAAGAAACCTCATATAACTGATAATAGTAGAATGTGCATTATGAATAACTATTATGTAATGAAATATATTTGTTTGGGTTTTGTGGTATAAAGCAAGCCTCATAATGAGATGCAGATGGCTCAGGGCCATTTCAAAACATAACAACCCACATTTGGGGAGGAGCCTTGCAGGATTCTGGGCTGGCATCCGGCAAGCCTGATACAGACATCTTTTATTTTTCTGATGAAAGAGAGCTGCAATAATTCTTTATAGAATGCTCCATCTATTGATTTCAGGGTTTTGCAAGTTATTAAGAATTGCCTCTCATAAACAAAAACCAAATTAAAAAAAAAGAAATGTTTCATGTTGAGATATAAAACCATCACACAGAGTACATTCCATGGCCTATGAAGATACTGCCCTTAGACAAACTTCATAGGTCTTTATTTCCTAAGCATATCTCAGAGACATCACCAAACTCACAAGTCACACACTAAACATTGGGCCATCAGCGTGTGTCACCACACCAACTGAGATTCAGGTTCTCTTCTTGGTTACACCACAGAAAATCCAAAGCTATTCCAACAGACTCAAGAATTTCATATGGATCTCCGTGACGGAAGAAAATGGCTTTGGAAGAATTCTGGCAGTGGGTAAAACATGGAGCCATCACTTTCCAGATTTACAGAAGACAATACATCCTCTTGCTGTGCAGGCATAATTTGCTGTAGTCATTGTGGCTGACTGGTCCAAAAAATGTTTAGTTTAGTTTCCAGAAGTTAATTCCTAATTTATAAAAATGTCTATCTGTGTGTGTGTGTGTTTGTGTATTTTTAATTAGTGCAAAGCACTCAAATGTCTTCTTGCTGGAAATCCAATATAGTATCTGAAAACTGGTCTAACAGTTCCTGTGCCATCCAATTGTATTTGAAATCAATGTTGCAAAGATTTTCTGGACAAGTGCAAGAAGTGTGAGCTAAATTAAGTTCTGCAAATGCTTCACCTGAGCCAACTTCCACAGAAGACAGTGAGAACTTCCATAGTAACTTTCCCATAAATCATACTGGGTTATATGTTCCTGAAAACTGATGGGGACATCTGCATGGGGTTTTGTTTGGGTTTTGAAGTTATCTGTGAGACTGTGTGCTGTTTTGGGAAAGCTTGAATAAACAGGTAGGTTTTTCATGCAGTCTTTAGTATGGCAAGTGCTCTTCCTCATTTCTTCTTCACAGCAGGAAACTGATGTAAGTGTTGCTTGGTCTAGATAAGTGAAAATACTGTTTTATTTTCATAATGCCAAAAAATAACTATTTTACCTGAGAAGTGAGTTTCTTAGGCAGTTTCAGGATCGAATTTCAGATAGCCATGCTGTTTGCATGTTTTAAAGGTCTGTTGAATATATATTTTAATTAAAATTTGACTAATCATTGCCTCTAAAAAATGCTAAGCGTTATTTTTTTCATTCAGTATGAACTGTACATTTTTTAAGTATTGGATATCCATAAAGCCACTATCATGTCAACAGTGTATGGCTATACAAAAGGTGACATTAACACTAGAAATATTACCAAAAAAACCCTTACTGGAAACAGCTCAGATATTTTTGCTCTATTTGCACAATGCAAAAATAGCCTAAATACATTTTTAATGCAATCAGCTGAATTCCGTAAATCCAAATTGTGTGCTAACTGCTCATGCTGATTAGTGTGAAATATTAATTTGCACTAATCAGCTCCAGGCAAGGGAAGCATAATAAACTTGACACATACATTTCACGCTTTACAGTGTTGGAACTTGCCTGTAAACACTATCAGTGCTGTTAGTTATGTCACAGGGGCTGTGTACTCAAGGTGCACTTGGAAAAATTTCTTTAGCCGATGCTTCAGCTGGATTAGTGTTGTGAAAATCCTGGTCTCTCAGAACTGATGGTCTGCACCAGCTAAATGTTGTCAGAAGCATTTGTCTCTGCAGTGAGCTGGAGCATCTGATTCCTGCCCTGGCTGGTTCATGACTAAGTCATTTCCATTCACATTACCTCTGCTCTCAGTGTACCAGAGTGAGATTAGACTCCACAAGCCAGTGGCTGCCTGCTTCTTTCTATCTGAAACGTGCATACAGCAACAAAATAAAACTGTGTCACTAGGCCTAAAGAAATGCACCAGCTATTAGACAAACACACAGGGGAATAGCAACATCAGGTTTCATATATTATGTTTGAGGGTTGCTTTTTGCAGCCCATCTTACTCTTCTGCAGAATGGTGCTTGTAATTCCTGAATTCATGGGTTAGCATTACCCGCAATCAGCATCTGATTTAGCAAGAACACCTTCCCCAGATGCTATTTTATGCCATAAACCCATCATGTGATGTGATAAACAGGGCCTTTTCTCTCTAATACATGACTAAATATGTAGCACCTTAGAAGCTGGGTTACACTGAAAGTGAGAGTCTGACAGAAGGCTGGAGGGAAAGAATTCTATTTATGTGTACTTAAGACAATCATGTGCATGAGTGAGAAGGGATAATCTGTGCAGACAAATCTGTTGCTCACTGCTGCCTGGGTTGTCCATGCTCCATCTTTCCTGCTCTGTGTACTGCTCACAAGGGTCTGGCTGAGATGGCAGCCCTGCCAAGTATAAGGGATAGACATGAATGAAAACACATACGGTGAAAGTCGCCATTTCATTGAACAGCAAAATTACAGAGGCCTGTAATCCTTCTGGATTTTCACTGACCTCTGCCCTCCTATATTTTAGTCTTCTTTTTAAATATAAATTACTCCAGGACACAGCTATGTGGATGCTTGTTGTGGTTCGTGAAATGGTTTGATCCTTTCCTCCCCTGATGTTAGCTTTATTTGGTTCTCCCCAAAATGTCAATCTGTTTTCTCCTCCCTGTTTTCCAGATCCTTCCCCATCAGTCTTTGTATCCCCTCCCTCTAGGTCCTGTCTGTCACTCGGCAACCCTTCCTCCCCTTCTGGATGCTTCCACAGGGAGCGTCGAGTGATAGGCAGAGATCTGGAGGGTTCCTCCCTTCCCTAGTCCTGTTGGTTAACTGTTACGTCAGTTATTGTTGGGGATCTCCACCCCTTTACTGTGATTGGAGAGTTTATTGTTCACACCCATTGTTACACCCCCGTATTTAATGTGCTGTACTGCCTTTGTCTGCGCTCTCTGCAGCAGGCTCCCTTGGTGACAGGATCCTCTCCCAGAGGGGGTTCAATAAACTGAACTTTGCCCCTGCTGAGAGTCTCTCCCTCATTTCTCTGCCATCGCCGCTCTGCCTCTCGAGGTCCTATCCCGGGACAAGAATCCACGGGGAGCAGACCGAAACCCTGGGTCTTGTGACAGCCCAGGGTGGAGTGCTGCCCTTTTAACTGGCGCTGTTCCTCCTGAGCTAGCTGGGGACAGTGTCCGGTGGGACACATCGGAGGAACAACGGCAGATGCTGTACCCCAAGTCAGATTTTTGGATTGCCTGTCTGAAATGTGGGTCACCTAGCTGTTAATGGGGAAGAGAGCATTTCTCATGTTAAGTGTAAGCATGGGGAAATTTGAAATATTTGTGCTGTGTTTACTTGTGATTAAAATGACCTAATAAAACAACATAATTATCTCGTGCTCTGCTCCCCAGGGCAGGCAGAGCTAAGCATATTGCTGAGCACAAAGCCATTGCTCAGCACAAAGCCCATGACAAGCTCATTGACCCCAGTGAAACCAGTAAATACCATTTACACATAACCAGATATATTTGGTGTGATATGTTCTCAACAATATCCATTTGATTACAGCCATTTATGTTTTCTAGAGGCAAATGTAATTTGCCTTTTCATAAGAAGGGGCATTTGGAACTTGAAATGGGTTGACAGTATCAGTTCTAGCAGTAAATGGCCATATATCAATGGACATATGAAAAGTGTTTGTTATTCGTGAGTTCTGTTTAGATTTTGAACAACATATCAAACAAATATATGGAACAAATTTCATTCATCCTCCCCCCTCCAAGCAACCCCACAACCTGAAGTTTTTTTTTTCTTTATATGTCAAAGAAAATTTAAAGAATCATTGGTCATTATATGGGTACAGATGTTCAGTTTGGAACATTTTTTAAATCTTTTGATAGCCTGCAAACAGGTTACAACACTGTCTTAAAAATCTTTGGTGTAATAATTTATCTGTGTAGTTCACTTCTCTGTATTGGACAACTACAGGTAATCAAGGAGTGAAGCACTTACTAGACTTTGTTTTACTAGGTGTGTTTAGCCTGAATGAACACAACTTCATTCTTTCATTTTTCCCAACTATGTCAAGTTTCATAAACTAAGTGTGACAAAGTCAGATGGATGGATCATTTTTAAGAATACTAGATTTTGTTACTTTCACCTTTTCTCACACAAGTAAAGCCCACTTAAGTCCCTGACTGCCAGGGCTGTAGGTAGAGGAAAGACGAAAGAAAAAAAGATGACTGAAATCCTGGCCCTTAAAGCATTTTTACTTCTGCACTAGGGAGAATTCCATTTTTGGAGAAATGTAATATTTCAGTCCTGACCACTCATAATTCATTATATCTTCCTAATATCTCACATACCTCTGTCAGAATTCAGCTTGTGTGATTATATCCAGAGAAACTTCAATTCTCTTTGTAGTTTCAACTTATCATTTCTATATATAGCTATATTCTTCATTTTAAATTATTTTTCATTAACTAATCCTTTCTCTCTTCACAACTATTTTAGCACATTTTATCTCTCTCTCTCTCTTTTATTCTTAATAGGGGGTAGCAAGTGCTCATCTGAACAGAACTTCAAGACTTCTCTAATATTTGATGTATTCTTATTTACAAATTTAACATTAGGTGAAGTAAAAAACATTCAGCTATTTTGAATTTTAAGCTCTTTCCTTTGTTCACAGTCGGAATAAAGAAATGAAATTTTTCAGTTTGGGGTTTTAAATCACTGTGTGTAACAGTATGTTATTTATCTTTATTAATGTGTTTGCACACTTTATAGCCAAGAGAAAAGATAAACAAGATATCATAAAAATTTCACTGAAATATACAATTGAAGGTTCTTCCTTAAATTTATTACTATTCATAGGACTGTCTTCATTGTTTTAGATTCTGTACAAACACTTAGAAAGAGACAGCAATTACTCCAAAGCACTTGTAATCACACTTACGTGCAGTTAATTAATTAAATTAAATCAAGAAGAAATAATTGTAAAATAATTTAGATTAATCCACCAAGGCTTTGCATCATTTTAACTTCATGTGTTCAGAAGAGTAATGTGGTGGCACTGATTTAGATTGTGTTTAAAAATAGGACATCATTATACGAGATAAGGCTCCTGGAAAACTCCACATTTGTACATTGCATACAGTAAAGGAAGAGAAAATAATGGGTCACTCTGCAGGAATGGGTGTCTAAGGCCTCAATCATTTAAACATCTTGCCTAAAGAAGGCAAGAGAAGTTCAAAGCAGAGAACAATGGAAAGAATCCCAAAACAGGAAATATCTGTTACAGACATTAGAAATGCAGTAGATGATCCAGGTGCAGTCACATACTGACCAGGAAGGAATATTAGGCTTTGTTGCAGAGAATAACAAATCCCCAAAGCATTCAGCTTGATATGCAGCTGCAGAACACAAGACAAACAAAAATTATTCCAGCAATAAAAAAATACAATAGAAATCAAAGGATATAGTTCTGCTTCTAAAAATAACACTGCTCATTAGACTTCACCTAACAGGCAATATGCAGGCTACTGACTACGGTTTAGAGGCGACCTGCATATAAACTACTCCAGTGCCTGAAGGCATGCTGTGCTTGGCAAGAGGAATGCAAATTTTGGTATTTATTAGCACCAGAATTAGAGAATAAAAGGCTGAGAATTCATTGAACCAATAAAATTATTTCTTAAATATCTCCTTTTTGTGGAAAGACAGTTATGGAGTATAGAACAGAGAGTAGGAACAGAATAGGTTCATGCAGCAAAGGGCGCTAGCTTTGTTTAACAGAAAGCTTCTGAGAGTACTGGAAAAATTGGCTTTGCAGGCTGAAAAATGAACACACAAAGCCCTTTACATGAAAGCAGGATTTAGATCTTGCTCAATGTTTTTCCTAGTTCCAAGCAGTCCTCTTTCAACAATGGAAATCAATAAATTGGGTTTTCACATATGGGAAAAGACCCATTTGGGGAAGTGAGTATCCAAAGTAAGGATACAATGAGGTGGTGAGAGGGGGATGAAAGGAGATTCTCCATGACCTCTCCACTGTGAGGGGTCCAGCAGCTGCAGGGAAGGGGGCATCTCTGCAGGATAAGGAAGCAGCAGGGCTGCAAACCCTGCACAGCCCAGCCTCCAAGGGAGGTCTAAACTCACAGCCCTGCCTAGTTTCCTCCTCCTCAATGCCCAAACACTAGTGATGGGCTTGATGCCACAATACTGCCCACTGTGAGCTTAAAAAAAGAAAAAAAAAACCCAAAAAAAACCACCACGAAAAATAAACAGTAAGATCTTGCCCAGTAGCTGAAAAATTTGCAGGACATGCATAAACCTTTGCCAAAGATGCAGACATAGAACGTAGGTCTTTCTTCTGCTGCAGTGAGAGAAGTCTAAGAGTAGGCAAACCCTTTCCTCTAAAGGCTTGTGGGATGAAACAAATTCTCATACAGTAATCACGAGTCTGTTTGCAGTAGATAGAGAAAATAAAATTCAGGAAATTTTACCAGAGTCAAAATACCACATAAAAAGAGAAGAAGGAAAAGGGTAAAGGCAGGAGGGTCATGACTTTCCAAATGTACAAGAAAATTCATCTACAATCCAGCTTCTCTGAAAAGGAAATGAAAGCCATTTCTGTTCTACTAGCCTGATCTTCTTGTGAGATGAGTCAATTAGACACAATGCAAGAGAAATGCCAGATTATTGTTGCCATATGAAAAGCTAACTTTCCCTCTGTGACTGGTCTCTGCAAGCCAAAATTCATCAAAGGACTGAGTGAATTTGAAGTTTGACACAGCTGGAATGAAAATCTCTTCCAAGGCTTCAAAAAGAGTAGTCTAAATATAGGTTCTTAAATATATGTAACCTGTTTTTCAAAAATGCGAAGTTCTGTCAGCTCCTATATGAAAATCAGGCCAAGTCTATTTGATAGCATCAATAGGTATTGAGATTTTGGATCAATCCCCTAAAACCAGCAGAAATAGTTCTAATACAAGGATTGATGCTTGTGAACTTGTGAGCTACTGAAAAGCCTTGGCTCTGTCTTGGCCCATACTCTGGCAGTCAGTACGCTGAGTCTGGTCTTGTATTATTTGGAAAACAGGAAATGAAAAGGAAATTTCAGAAAGAGGATTTCCTCGAGGAAGGAAGATTCTGAAGGGTGTGAGAGGCAGATTCTTCACGTGCTGTTTGAGCTAATGCCAAATTTAAGAAAATGGAGCTACCACTAACAGCTAAAAATGAAAATTAAAATATAATTGATATACACTCCATTAATTAAATTATAAAAGTTGAAATAAATCAAGCCTATTACAAACAAATTAGCATTAAGCAATTACTGCTTATAACCCCGATGCCACTTCAAATAAGAAAAGGTAGCTCATGTTTCAGCTTTAGATTATCTACATACACAGAACTAATTTCTAAATGATAGACCAGATTGACTTTACTGCATCATTAAAATCCACTGGCTTTGTTGTGCACAAACACTGCATCTCTAGCTTTGACTAGAGGTTGCTATTTTTACACTCTGTGTTAGGTGTATTTTATTTCTCTAAAATATAATTTGTGGTTGCCTTTGTTTACAAAATACAGGGAATGACACAGCTTTTTTAAGCAGCCAAATTTGATATTTAAACCTAGTTCTGCAGTGAGGTTTCTATGCATGGAATGTGTTTGGGATCCTATTTCTACCTGCCTTCCCTCTTCACTCAAGACATAGCTAGGAATGTTTATGTTACACAAAACTAGAATAGCATTCTTTAAATGTTTTATCAGCTCTCTAATGATATTAACAGGACTTTGCTTTAGAATTCACTAGAAACTCATTAGGGCATGCAGCCAGGACTGAATGTTTCTACATGCTTAGTAAATGCATTTATTTGTAACCCAGAAGTACATGTGTATTTATATTGTTTCTGCTAGGGAGAGAAAAATAGAGACAATAGCATTTAATAGTGCCCTTAATTTTAGATCTGTAATTCCAGTGAAATCAATGGATCCCCCCAGGTTCTTAAAATAAAATTTAAAAAAAAATGCTGGAATGATTTCAAACTCCTTAAAAAACTCAATCTTAATATTTAAAGATACCTCACAATTTCTATATTCAGAAAAAAATTACTATAGGAGGAAATTATCCAGGCAGAACATGTTCTTAAATACTTAAATGCAGGTCTATTTTTCATAATTGTTGACTGAGTGCTGGGAAGATGCATCTATTACTAAAAATAGACCTAAAGTAAAATATGTAGGAATAAATTTGACTTCCAGTGACAAATGCATTTCCATAAACATGGCTCCATTGAGGGAATACACCTAAAACCAGGAAACTTATTTATGATTCCTTCAGCTTCATTTGCATACTACTGTATCAGCTCTGTTTGCTCCTGTTAGTCAAAACTGCATGGCATTTTAGTCTGATTTGGAGGCCTGTAGTGGAAAAAACAAAATTCTAATTTTATCACCCCTGAATTTTCCTTTCAGAGATATTTATGTACCTCGCTCTCCTGAATTGCATGGAATTCAGCAATTAAAAATATACAGAATTATGGCTTCACCACTGTGAAAATTACTTTCTCTAGCTGCTGAACATTCACTACTTAAATACATGAAAACAAACCTGCAGAGAGATGAGCTGGGTTTTAAGTATTTCCAAGGCTGAAGACTCCAAAACATTTCTGGAAAACTGGATTTAGAAGTCTTTGATACATCCTTCCCCTTGCAGTAATTTTTTTTTTCTCAATTTAAAATGAAATTTCTTGTATTTCAGCTGATGCCCACTGTCTCTTGTCTTGCCTGGGAAGATTCTGGCTCTGTCTTCTTTCTTCTAGCCCAGCAGATATTGATACCCATGGTTAAGGTCCCCCTGGCCTCCTGTTCTCCAAGCTGGACAGCCCCTGTTCTCTTAGCTTTTCCTTAAGACTCTCAAGTTCCTTAAACATCTTTGTGAACCTGTGCTGGACTTGTCTATGTCCTTGTCTCTCTCGTACTGAGGAATCCAGCACTGGGACAAGCACTCCAGGTTTGTTAATTCCAGTGCTGAACACAGCAGAAGGACCACCTCTTTCATCCTGCTGGCAGTCCTCTTCCTAATGCAGCCCAGAAGGCTGTTGGCTGCTGTGCTGCAAGGGAACATCAATGGATCACGCTCAGCTCTTGTCCACCAGGACCTGGAGGGTGTTCCTTAGAAAGCTGTTTTCCAGGCAGTTGGCTCCCAGGTGTGTAAGGGTTTTTACTCCCTATCCAGGTATTAGCATTTCCTTTTGCTGAATTTCATGAGGTTCCTGTTGTCTCATTTCTCCATCCAAGGTCTGTCTGAATGGCAGCATAATTATCTGGTATCTTACCATTTCTAGTTGGATAATTTCAGCTGGGTAGTTTTGCTGAAGGTCTGCTCTATTCCAGCACTATATCTCATAGCCCTGCACCTGCATGCAGATCTCTCATTCCCTTTGTTTGTTCTTTTTTTGCTGCACATGTGTTTCCCAGAAAAAGAGTGAGCATTTCCCCTCATAATGCTCTGATCCTGGCACTTTTTTATTTGTGTCTATATGGATACAGTGGGAGTGTCCTCCAATTAATGGAGTATCTATATAGTGCCTTCTATCCTTTTGATCTCCTTCCACATCAGCCAGCCTATCACTTCCCCACTTGACTGTGTGTTATCATCTCCTTCCCCCCACTATTCCTAGTTTAAGGCTGTCCTCAGTGGGTTGGCTAGCCTGTTGACAACAAAATTTCTGCTTCACTTGGTCAGGTCTATCCTACCTCTTCTTAGAAGTTCTCAGTTATCAAAAAGGACTGTGGCTTTCCTATCTGCAGCACCAGATGTTCAACCAGTTGTTGGTTCTCAGGTTCTACAAAGGACAGATGTGCATGAATAATCTCACAGTAACTGTGCTGTCACAGGGCATAGGCTGAGCCCTCCTCTGGACTTCTTCAAAGCTGTGTGTCTCAAAACATCACCTGGGGCTGAAGTCACTCTGGCTGTAAAAGAACAGCAGTCTGTGCAAGCAGAGACCTTCCTTGAAGGTTTTAATGAGCCTACCATGGAGGAAAAAGGTGTTCCTGAGAATTTTACCTGTTTAATATGGTACATATAGAATGGTTTGGTAGCTTCATAAATATGTGATGAACAAATAACTTTTTTTAAGTGGAACAGTCTTGATTCCTAAAGATAAAACTTTGTAAGTAAGTCAAAAGCCAACATGACTGTAAATGTGCTAATTTTTTAAAAAATCCTCATGTCAAGGCCAGCATTTAAAACGTGTTTAAACTTTGCTGATTGTTATTTTTTATTATTAATATTAATATTATTATTCCTAATCTGTATGTAGTTGAAATAGCAAAAGCTGTAGAACTTCAATATGTTTCCAGTCATTATCTTTTTATCAAAGTTGTTGCAAGCAGGTTCTCTTTCTCTTTGTGGCTAATCTTCATTGATTGGGGATGAACAAGCAGCAGTAAATTCCCAAATGACTGTATTTGACTAGAAATTGCAATTACTTGATGCCTAGTAATATGCATTTCAAATGTGTTTGGCATTCTTTCAATATTCATTGATTACCATGATCAGCTCAAGAAATTAAAATGCATCCACAGGTATGAGAGAAATAGGAAAATACTGGTTGAAATCCTGGTCGTAGAGAAACAATTGGCTTTGCCATTGACTTTGGAAATACAGTCAATGCTCAGGTGTTGGGTCTCTAGCAATGGTCAATGACTGGATTTTTTCCTTTTCTTTAGACAGGAAAAGAAAAAGGTCTACTTTAATTTATTATTATTTCAGTAGTGTGATCATATTGCTTCTGACTTTGCAGCCTTTTCAATAACCTTATGGTAAACATCCATAAATACTCCCTCTATTGGCTTGCAATATTCCTAAATACTCTTAGACATCACTTCTACCCCAGGCTTTAATGTAAAATACCTATATTATATATGCAATTTGCAGATGAAGCAGTCTTCCCTGAAGGAAAGAATGTAGCAAAGAACCTAAAGAATTAAACCTTCTGCTGGCTTTCTGCTTGCCAGTCTTGGAAAAGTGAGCTCACACAGCCGCCTGAGAAAATGTTCCCAGCCCATGGACACCTGGGCAATGAGAAAGGGATGCCCTTCACACAAAACAGTGAAATCAGTGCCTTTCAACATTGTGCTGCAAAACACAAACATTTATAAGTTGATCGATTATTATAAATGATGCTCTGATGTGAAGAGCATTAAGTTGGGATAAATGCAAGTTCAAGACTAATTTTAATCACTTAAGCAAACCTCCAGCAATGGAAGCTAAAATCAATTGAGAATTTTCAAAAACTGAGGCTTGGATTCATCTTCTCTAAATGCAGAGGCCTCTGCTGAGACATCTAATCAACTGAACTGCTCACTCCAGGATGCCTTTACAGCCAGCAGAGACTGAGCTGGTGGAAACTCAGGCTGACTCATCACAATTCAAAATCCCTGTAAATATCCACTCTGCTCTACTCTTTTCAGAGGAAGCTGAGGATGGCTTGCTTAATTAGGTATGTTTATATCATAGATGCCTCAAGTTAGAGTTCCCTGGTTTGTTAGTGAATAATGTCTGAGCTTCTTGTCTGAATTGGTCAGCTTAGCAAACAACAGTGGATCGTCAGCTGGTCTGACAAAAGACCTGGTCCTTTGGTAAACAAACTGGAAGACACTGGGATTTGTCTCTTGCAACCAACAGACAAATTGCTTCTAGAGAAATCTACAGTGATAGAATTTTTTTTATTTTCAGATAGAAAGTTCTCTGTCGTCTCTGTGTAATAAGAATTAAAACCAGATATTCAAGTTCTTAATTCCCATTAGAATCACTAGAGTCAGGTAGCAAAAATAAAATTAGGAATGGAATAGTTTTGCATATATAGTCTTAAATAAAAGGTAAAAGAATCTGTTTCAGTCACATCTGAATTTCAACCCAGAAAAATGTCATATTTGAACATAAATCTGGTATCCTCACTGGTGTTTTTGGCTAGTTGCTGTATTATGCTGCTGTCTGGATGAGTTTACATAAAAAGACATTGATTTTCTCTTCTCCCTTCTCCTGCATGTCTCCCGCTCCAATACAAACAGCATGGAAGAATCAGCACTTAAAAAAAAAAAAAAAAAAAAANNAAAAAAAAAAAAAAAAAAAAAAAAAAAGGCCATAGCAGTGGACCAGCTCTTGGCTCATACACAGCAAAAATCTTTTTATTTTCTGACAGGACATTCTGGAAACATCCACTTTTCATTTCAGGCTTTTTTATGACAAAAACAAGCTCATTCTGAGCCTGTTAAATAATTTCAGTTTCAAGCCACTGACAAGTTACATTTTTCTAGTGCCCCATGTTGTCAGTCTTGCTCATCTCAGGAGAGAGTTGAGAGTAAACATTTACCTGGTGTCTCGTCTTTTTTTTTTTTTTAATTAAAAAAAAAGGATTTGTGCAAGTGTGGGAATGTTTTTTTCCAGGAAATTTGAGTGTATGGTTGAGTTCACATAACTGTGGGTCATTTTATTAACCCACATCATGGATGCTATTGCAATATACATCTCACTGTGGCAGTATTTAAAGTTTATAGTCAGTCTTGTTTTGCAAGGCCCTGTGAATGAGCTGTGCTTCACCAAAATGATGTCATCTGGAAATTAGAATCTAATTTAGTGTTTTAGACTATCATTTAGATTCCCTTTAATGAATGAAGTGCCATCAAATTGTCCATTACAAGAGATTGACACCCCTGGATAGAAAAATAAAACCAGTTATCTTCTACACAGGGGCTACCTCCCACCTGCTGAGAGAAGAGGGACAAAGATGGAGAAGCTAAATGAAATATGGTCGTTACTTTCTTGTTCAAGTGGAGGGCAAGGACATGTGCTTTTCTAAAGAAATGTCTGGCAGTTTCTCTGTTCACAGGTCCACAATCAGGTTCCTTATTGGGACACAATATAAGAACATCAGCCAGTGAATTTATCTTCCACTTACCCTAAAAGAAAATATAAAATGCAATGTTTTCTTGTTTCTCTCTAAACAAAAGTGAAAGTGTGACACCTTTATGCCATGAACACACACACCCCCCCACCAAGTGTCATGGTAATCTTTGCTGTAAGGTGATAAAACAACTTACAAAGGTCATGCAAAGGTAAGGTCAACTTCTATTGCTCTTCGCTGATTTTTTGATCACCTTGAGTTTGAGTCTGCATACTTCTTTAGTCTTCTTGGTTTTAATTTGCAAGCAGTCTTAATTAGATTGCTCACAATTCATGAAGGTAGACATGAAAAAAATCTTACAAGTGTCTATTCTCTTAACATAAAGATTCTCATTTCCAAAGATATCAGAAATATAGTTTTGGATAATCCTGACACTTCATAGTGAACAAATAAGCCTTCATTTTATTTATCTCTGAGCTGACACTCAGGTCGAACTGGGGATTATACTTCCAACTTTCCAAAACAATCCCTCTTGTAGCCAAATTTGGAGATGTTTCCCAAGGATATTCCCACTGAATGCAACAGAACTATGCAGCAAGTGCTGAAAACTATGAGTAGATGTGTAGGAAACTGACATACAGACTGAGGGAAAGAAGGAAAAGTCTACCCTGAATTTCCAGACAGGGTGATGTGCTCATGGTTGCTTTTCTTCTTCCCAGGTCCTGTCAATACCCCACATGCAGCACAGCATAGACAGAAGTGCAGGAGGCAGAAGAGAATAGGTCTTATCCAGAAATAAAAACAGAAGGAAAGATTGCAATCTCCATAGATGCAATAACACAAACAACTAAATATATATGCAGCACTGGTCTTCAGATGAGTTCAAAAGAGAAATTCCATGGGAAGTGACAGCTTCCCAGGGTTACTGTGTGGGTCTAAAGTCAAACACCTTACAACTTTCCTGTTTCAAGAAAGGGGTAAATTGTAACTACCTTGAGCTTCCGTCTGCTTCCTTGCTGACTCTGTTTTGCTTGCCTTATTGCTTGGCAGCATATAATCTTGTAATTCCACCTGTAGTTCCTGAGCTGTTGGTGCAGAGCATCCTGTATGACATTCCCTGGCAATATCCCCAGAATTCAGCTTTATTATCCATTTTGGCTTGCCACAAGGCTTCTGTTTCTGAAGCTTCCTGCTTCAGTGTCTACCAGACAAAGAAATAAATTGGAGACAGAAAGGAGGTAAGATAAGAATGGTGGTCTTCTTTTAAGAAAAATTCACCATGATTACTATGAAAACTTTGGCACCATAAAAGTTCCAACATTGATATTGCACTGATATGGTTTAAGATCTTTATTTCCCTAAGAACCTACAGGGCAACAGGAGCTCCCATGTACATTGAAGATGCTGGTAATTAACTGAGCTTTACCATGTGGCTTATTACAATAGCACTTAGAGTATTTCTACATCACAAACATCATGCCATGAAGAGATACCCCAGTGATCTATAAAACAGCCCTACTGAGAAACTAATTAGTCAAGGCAGAGCTCTGTGGTAATTCTGCTCTGCTGCTCCTGGTATTACACTAGCTCGCTCAGAAAGAGAAATAAAAGGCAAACTGAGATGAAATAACTGGCCTGGGGATACAGAGGGTGGGATCCATCTCACCTGACTTTAGAAATCAACAATGTAGACATTTAAACTCAAGCTAGCCCCTGGGGCTCGATGTATAGTCACTGGAGACAAATATGCCCTTTTAGGGTGCCAATCATCTGCCCTACTTCAGACATCTAATTTAGGAGAGGATGAATTGCCCCCTGGATTGTATTGACTAGTTCTTCACTGACTATCCACTGAGCCAGAAGCCAGATGCAGATGTCTTCAGCACAGGCATCTGCATTTATTCAATATATTTCCACCTGCAAAGTCTATGAAAATGTTGGGAATAGAAAATTTCCTTTATTCCCAGGCCTGTACATTATACTATAGATCATGCCACCACTTTAGTAACTCTTCCAGTGGCAGAGACACTTGAAATTATGCTGTGTGATACTTAGAGATTGTTCAATTATCATAAAGTTTATTTAATGGACTAGTCAAGTAACTGAACACTTGGCTGATATAAAAAAACCTAACATATTAAAAATAGGAAACATAATTTTAGTATAATTAAAATCCATTCTAGGGTTTCAGCTGCATTCTCACTGGTCAACATCCCAGTGGATTAATACTTTAAAATTTTGATGCAGCTTAAAAAACAGAGTTGCAGTTATGCAGTTACAGTGTCAGGACAGGGCTTGTCAAAAAGGAGCTCTGGGCTAAGAACACACAGGATTGTGCATACTGTCCAGTCATGAACAGTGTGATGAGAAACACATTCCCGTGTACAGTAGGAATTCCATTTCCTCTGCGTGTGAATAAGTGCTAAAAACTCAGCAAGTGTGGGCGGTGTTATGTGAATAAGAACTATGGGATGAATGAAAATGTGTCTGTGGTGTCCCAGCTTCAGTTTGCTGCAGGTAACGCAAGGTACCAAAGAAAAGATGAAGGAAGAATATTGTAGAAAATATCGTGTTTCATTGTTAAATACACCGAGGAGAGGCCTGGCTGCAGATTCAGGCAAGTAAATTGGTTTTCTACCAGCTCAGTGAGTCTGTGCCAGCTGAGCGTCTCCATTCCCAGCAGGGTGAGCTGAGACCTGGTCAGAGCATGGACAGAGCTCTCTGCAGTGCTGGGCTCACCAGTCAGAGATGCCTCCTGGGGAGGGTGAATGAGCAGCTCCCCAGGCCCTGTTGGCACTGCTGGGAGCTCAGATGCCTAACTCTCATGCAGACTCACAGCATAAACTTCTGCCTGTAGCTGTCTCAGTACAAAGCTGAACTCAACACTTAACAGCATGCAAGGCACTTATACCTCTGCCACGGTGTTCATTTTGGATTAGAGTCGGCTGTTAACATTTTTATTCCCAGCTTTCTGGGTATGATTTGCAGAAATTCAGAAGACTGAAGCACATGGATAGATGACTAGAATGCAGATTGTCTATTTAATACTACTGCCCCTGAGAAATTATAGGCTAGATGTCTAAAGTTGGTCATCAAAAATTAGTGTAGAATTTTGACAGCTTTGTCTGTAATTTATCTTTTCTTCAGTTCTCCATCTGTAAAATGATGGTAATAATATGCTTAATTGCTAGGGCTGCTGTGAATATAAATTCACGATGTTTGTGAAGAACTGACAAATTACAGAAAGAGCACCATAAAAACCACGAGGAACTTAATAACAATGTATTCAGCTGAGGCTTTAGATCGTGATTAATAGAGCCTGGAGCCATACACTGAAGAAAGGAGATAAAAAGAACTATTTAATAATTATCCATACAGAGAAATAAAAATAATAGATGAACGTGCAATTAAAGTCTGGGGAAAAACACATATGCACAGGGAGCTATATGAAGGTAACAGATTAAATTTCTTATGTTTACCAAGCAATATCAGGCAAATGAAGACATAAAATCTCTAACTGTAGGTGGAGGCTGGACATATCTTGCTGCCTACAAGACTGTGCCCATGGAACACCTTCAGGTACCAGCAGGTCCTTGTTAGGATCCAGATTTATGTAAGAAATCACCTTTTCCTTCCCTTTTCGTTATTGTGTTCCTTTTTTGTGCTACTTTCAGAGTTACTTATCCCAGGGTAGTCTCCGGTCTGGTTTAATGCAAGCCTCTACAAACTGCAGCTCTGTCAGAACTGGAGAGGAGATGTAGGGCAAGCAGAACCATCCACTGGGTGAGAAGGAGCATCCTGAAGGGAGGGTCACAAGGAGAAGGGAGAACAGGAGCTACAGGAGCCACAAGAGCCAGCAGGGAGAGAAAAGGCAATTTAAAAGGCCCTGCAACCAGATGACTCTCCAATCAAGGTCCGTCTTTTTAAAAAGCCCCTGACAAAGACAGGTGGTTCATGCAGAAAGCAGTATGCATTTAAATCTATTTTTTTCTTTCCCAAACATGGCATGAAAGTGCTATCCTCAGCGATAAAAGCTCCCCTGAGACTCCACCTCACTTTCCAGCCCTTGAGTACTGACTTCCCCTGGTGTGAAGGAAGGTTGAAGTGCCAGCTGTTAGAAGAAATAATTATTACAGCACTTCCTGCAAGCACTTCAGGTTCCAAAGAGGAGAAGCAAAAGCTACCTGATTCCACTTTTTTTTTTTTAATTTGCTTTTGCATTTTTATTATTTTTTCCCCTTTCTCCCTTAACAACCTTCGTCTGTAGTCAGTGAATAAGCTTTTACCCTGAGGATTCAACATGTTGCTAAGAGCTGTCATTACAGTGAGCACATTTCTCTAAGTCATATTCACAGAGTCATTTCAAAAGGAGCTTAGGCTAACCCTTTCCCATTACAGACATGGAAATTCTCCCACAATTAAACCCAGTCCACACCTCCTAAACATTTAGAATGACGTGGGTGATAGGAAATGCTAAGAAATGTGTCTTGACTCAAGATTACAGAATACAAAGGCAATAGATGGAATGTGCATTGTTCACCACCCGCTTGCCGCTCACAGCTAATTGCATAGAAAGGAACCATCATTTACTGCTCTGGCTATGCAGGAGTCACTCCTACACAGCAGCCACTTCCTTGTCCTTATGTCAGTGGTCTGTCACTGGCACTGTGGCAGCTACCTCTGTGTGGGCATCCACACGTGGTGTTATCCTGCCTCTCTGCAGTTGCAAGTCCACACAGAGCGGTGCTGAACACCTCTGAAGTAACAGCTATGAGCACTGGTTTTATAATGGGCTGAAACCAACAGAATTAACAAACCTGCTTCAGTTGCTCCCTATTATCCTTCCAAGACCTGATTAAAGCCTGTTTGAATGATGCTGTGTTTTCTCCTGGTGTTACTTCATTTCATTTTGTAAAATGTTGGCACTCTGAGTAAAAATATAATTAAACTATGGCACCGAAGCTGATAGCTTTGATCCCACCTAGCTTAGTAAAAAAGACAAAACAGGCACATTTAATCCACTATTTGTTCAGTTACAGTGTGCTAGTTTTAAACTGTGCACATTCCAGGGACTGAATGAATATATGAGGAATGCCAAAAATTAATGTCTGAGTTACAGTTATTGCCATACAAAGGCTTTATATAGTGCACACCAAAAATCTCAAAACAATGAAGTTATGTCACCATAAAACATAATGCATGGCTAAATCATAATGCAAAAAGAGTTTTGAAAAACTCTATTCTCATGTGCACAGCCTGGGGCCTGTGATTCAGTAGGGCATATTCATATGCATTTGTAGAAAAACATTTCCCCTGTCACACACTTCTGAATCTCTTTTCCCTCTTTAGTTCATCTCCCCCTGCTTCTGCTGCCCTCTGCCTTTGCCTCTCCTTCTCTGCATGTTGCCTGAGGATTACTGGAGAAAATTGATTTGCCGGAGGATTTATTTGCATAGGCATGAAGCTTATCTGATGTGTAAGTTTTACCCATGGAAGTATGGTATTCATTTTCTGCATAGACAGAGACACACACAGAGCCAGGTGTGGTAATGCCAATATTCAGCATTTTTTATCCTCAAAATGCCCTGCAAATGTTAACTAATTAATCCTGAGAGCATCTCTTTGAATTATCCATGCTTATCCCAATTTCTTGGCCAGAGACAGGGAAACTGAGAGGTTGAGAGACTGCAAGAGCTTCCACTCGGGTCAGGGAGGGAGGCAAGAACAAAACCCTTGTCAGCTTTCATTGAACTTCAATCAGGTGCAAAGAGATTTGTCTAACAACACCAAAATATCAAGATTAGAGTGAAGTTACCTATATCTGCAAATTCCTGGGACTGATTCCAACCTTTTGGTCTGCCCTGAATTGGTCAAGCAGCTGAAATTGATCATGATAGGTCACTTCCAGCTGAAAATATTCTATTCTATTCTATTCTATTCTATTCTATTCTATTCTATTCTATTCTATTCTATTCTATTCTATTCCATTCCATTCCATTCCATTCCATTCCATTCCATTCCATTCTGTCCTCTTCTATGCTGTCTCTGGGTGGGTTTGTGCCCAGGTCAGACACGTGCAGCCCCAGAGCCCCAGCAGAGGAACAGCAGCATGGCGGCTGGAGGGATTTGGCTGCTGGCAGCCGTGCTTACGTTTGCACTGCACTGTCCACGCAGCATTTCTTTGCATCTCTTTCCCAGCAGAACACAGCAGGACAAAAAATAATGGCAGGTGACAAGGTGGCTTTTTGCTTGTGACAGGGCACTGAGCCACATGACCTGTCTCCATGGACAGCTGTGGCGTGACATGCTTTACACTGCAGGGAGAGGTCAAAGTGCTGCAGCCCCCCTGGCCTCCTTACAAACAGCCCCCACCCCCTGATGCTCTCTCAGTCTGACAGCTGAACAAAATGAAGGCTATTTCTGATTTATAGCTGCAACCTGCAATGAATTATACTTGGGTGGTTTATTAGTATGAAGCACGTTAGCAAGAGTGTATTGTCTGCCTGCCACAGATGGAAAAAACTAACTCTATCGATGACGGTAATCCATTCATTGTTTTATGAATCCAGCATCCTCCAGAGAGCACCACAAAACCCCTCTCAGTGTCTCTGAATACTACATTTCACATTTAGATTTTCTGGCTTAAAGAAAAGATGTGTAAAATCACAAGCAGGCACAGCATTCCCCACTGACTAGTGCATTTATGAAGTCTTTTGTGGCGTTATTACAGAAAGCATATGAAATACAATGTACATGAAACTAGCAATAGGGAAATAAATACATCTGTATCTTTTAAAGGAACAAGAGGCTGATATTTCTTTACTGTGAGAGTGGTGAAGCACTGGATCAGGTTGCCCAGAGAAGCTGTGGATGCCCTGTCCCTGGAAGTGTTCAACTCCAGATTGGATGGGGCTTTGATCAATCTGGTCTAGTGGCAGATGTCCCTAAAAAAGGTAGGGAAGTTGGAACTACCTATCTTTAATGACCCTTCCAACCCAAACCATTTTACAATTCTGATATTCAGTTTTATATCCCACAGTTCAGATTGGAAATGTTGTATTCTGTTTTCTGAAAAACATGAACCTGAAAAACACATTGAAGGGTTTCCTTGAGAGGTCTGGTGTAAGACAGGCTTTCTGAGGCTTTTGGTCAGAGTTAATTTTGGAGTCACCCAGGAGACCCTGTATAACCAGTCACACAGCTCTGGGAAAGCATAGGGGTTTGGGCCAAGCCTTTGGCAGTAGGAATACATGCATATGGAAGTATGTCCAGAGGGATTTTGAATTGTCTGGGGGGCTTATCAGAATGGTTGTAAGAGGTGGACCCAAATGGCAGGCCATCTGAATTGTGTCAAACCTGACCTGAAGTTGTCCTCACACCCTCAGGCTGTACAAATGTTAGAACCAAGTCCTCTGAGTCTCTCTGATAGACAGATAGTCCTCTGGGTCTCTCTGAAAGCAAATGTGACAGGATGGACTGAAGTTTCCCACTTTACACAGCTGGACTCACCTTTCTACACTGTTTCTTATGTATAAACCTCTCCAATATCCCAGTGTATCCCTAGATGTCACAAGAGCCTCAACAAACATGCACCAATGGATATGTACCATTTCTTTCTTCCCATTGAGAATTTGTTACACTTGAACCCTACAAAACTGCTTAAGGTTGAGCTTTCAAAGTACGTTTTTCACAAGATATTCACCACAACTCGCTGCTCCTCATGGGATTGTTAAGAGCCATATTTAAAAAAAAAAGTCCCAAAACAAACCAAATCTCACTGGGGAGCTTGTTCTTGGAGCATTGCACCTCACACTTTGCTATGGCATTGTCACACCAGGGTGTCATGGGACACAACTGCTGCTGGACTGTGGCTAAGCCCTTTTTGCCCTTTGCCACCCCCTGGCTGGAGCTTTGTGGGGCAGGAGCGGCCTGATAAAATACATGGCCAAACCACAACAGTCCATGGGCACACAGCATCCACATCTTATATAAGAGAGCCAGTCCACATCCTCCAAACCATTACAAGGATGACTTCCGCACAGACACCACAGCATGGTCACTGACTGGTAGATGCCCATCCTGAATCCTGTAAGACCCTTTTTGCCCAAAGGTATAACCCTATTTGCTTATCTCAGGTGTGATGGGAGTTAAATTACTATGTATGAAGAAAATTTTCCTAATAATAGATAAGAATTCAAAGCATTATTTTAAAAATTAAACATGAATCAAGCCCTGTTTTCATACTTTTATTCAGTCCAACCTGCTACTGAAGCCAGAGTGTTATTTTGTGTAAACGTGTACTGCCAGCTCCAAGTCCTTTAAAAATCTCACCAATTCCAGCAGAAATTTTGCTAGAATGGAGACAATAGGCTTTAGCCTCATGCAGGTGATTCAATCTTATGCAAAAGATGTTTATATTTCCTGAAGCAAAATACTCATCACTTATATTAGTTAATAGGAAAACAATCAGCTAATTTGCCAGGTTTAACTGTGTGCTGGAAAAACAAAAAATTCATCTCTATTCAGAAATGACTAATATTGTCTCTTCCCAAGCATGAGAACAATGCCTCTCTCTTGAATACTGCCATAGTCCTAGGTTTTGAGATTTTTACAGTCCTTTTCATTGTTTTGTTTTTAAATGTATTTATCCGTTCAGCCCTCTCCTTCAAGGTAGTTTACAAATGAGTATAAATCTCAGTCACATGATCAAGATATTGCAGCTGAATAATTCAATAGGCATTATCTGAGACATGGTGGCTGTCCTTGTGCTAACTCAGCCTATAGCAAATGCAAGGCTATACTATTTATCTTGAATTTCCTTCACTGTAACTGAAGCCAAGTGTAATGGTTTGAAAAGCAGGAAGTTACGTCCGAGTGAAACACCCGCCAAAACGGAGTAATACTGAAGTGTGTGGGAAGTTTTGGCCCCCTTTGGCCTTCCTGCTGGGCAGCAGGTAACAGCCGGCCACCCTGTGGCCGAGGCCGTGGGTGGCCCGGGGGCCCAGGAGGCAGCAAGGGCCCCTTTTTTCTCTTCCCCCCCCAGCCCGCTGTTTAGCAGGGGTGGGGAAGGGAGGGAAAAAGGGAAGGGGGTTGGCTCCGGCCCGCGGCGGGAGAGAGCTGCCGGGACACGGGAGACCACCACAGGGGGCGCTGGCCAAGGTGGAGCTGCTCAGTTTGAGCCGCCGGCGGCGACAGCGGCGGGGCCGCTGTGGGGTCCGCCTGGGAGGGGGCTGCAGCGGCGGCACCGAGCCCGTGGGAGGGCAGGCAGCCGCAGTGGTGGCAGAGCTGAGCTAGGTCGGGTGGCAGCAGCGACCAGCAGCGGCAAGGCCACAGCAGGGGGTGCCGGGCCGGGCCAGGAATGGCAGCAAGAGAAAGAGCTCCCTCCCCCCGTTGATTCAGGGGGGCGAGAAGGGAGGAGGCTGCGGCAGGGCGTCAGTGAGAGAGAGCTCCCTCCCCCCCGTCAATTTGGGGGTCGAGAAGGGAGGAGGCCGCAGCAGGGCAGCAGCGAGAGAGAGCTACCTCGCCCCCGGTGTTCCGGGGGGGCGAGAAGGGAAGATGGAGCAGGGTGAGGGGAGGCTGGGAGCCCTCGATCCTCACCCCGTGCAGCATGTGACATCATGGGAAGCTGTGAAATGAAAATAAGTTGTAGACCATTTTCTCCTCCTCCAATGAGATTGCTGAGATGAAGAAGATGAGATAAAGAATGAAGACTTCATGTGAAAGTGGACACTTTTTTCCTTGGTAGTTTGGGTGTGCTTTATCTAGCAACAGTGTGGACTGAGTAGATTTTCACTGAAGGCTGGATGAGCATTTTGAAATATTCCCAAAGACTGAGAGAAACCCATGCGGCACTCGGGCAGGCTGCAGGGGGGATGGAACACTGGACATGGATGTTTGGATTGTATTTAGAATGTTGTTAAGGGGAGGAGGGAAAACTGCTTTGTGGCATTTTCATGGGTTTTTTTTCCTTTTTCCCTTGTTCTTCTGAGTGTGTGTGAATAAAGCTATCTTTGTAATTCATAGTTGGATTGTTTCGCCTTTGTTTCTGTTTTGGTCATGATCTCAGATGAAAAAAAATAGTTAACCTAGGAGAAATTAGTGGAGAGCATTTGGCATACCATCTCAAACCATGACATCAAGCTGAATTTGCTGTGGACTACAACTATGAGCACAGGCCACTGCTCTGGCTCACCTGATTCAGAGGAACTCCTACAACTTAAGCAGATTGCTTGTCTATCTGAGCTTTCCAGAAAGCACACAGTGATTTGTGTACACTCACACAGAAAATCCGTGGCAGCACAGGGAATCCCACTTCATGCTGAAATCAGTGCCTAACTTTCCCATTCTGGCCCTGTCATACCATGTGGAAAGTAGCTGATGGTCCTGAGAGAACACCCACTCTAAGCAAAATACATTTCTTTTAAAGGAAGGAAAATATATGAATGACTTTGCTTTGATAGCCTAATAGGGTGCTGCAAACAGTGAGAACAACAGCCTTACCTCTTCATAAAATTCCCCTGAACAGAATTTTCCTTTTTTTATTTATTTACTTACAGTTGGCTGAACTGAATATCTCTTATCGTAGCCTGCAAAGAAAAGCTGTAAAAAAATTAAACTGGAAAAGCTAAATTATTTATACAGTTTCATGTGCTGGATGTTTTGGTACAGTTGAGCCTTGCTTCTTCCTAATAGCATAAGACTATTAGGAATTGTAATACTCCTCAGGGGATGTAAGATTTATCAACCCTTGCAGAACGGGATGGAAGCCAAGGCAGGAGATTAAGGGATACTAGTTAAATTAATCAACCTTCTCTCCATATATTGGCTAGGAGAATGCAGTAAGTTGTTATTCATACATTTTACACAGTAGGAGCACAATCTGACCACAACCATATGTTGAATTTAATATTAAACATTGGATCTTTCCAAAAACAACTCCATAAAAATGTCAATACTGCTTTATTTTTTAGACAAATGGCTCTATTCATTTTTAGAGGCATTTACACTCACACACAAAATGAAAAAGTGCTTTTCTATACCAGTTCTGAAAACAACCTTCCATTTTAATCCTGGTTCAGGACCCTATTGTGCTTGTTTATGAGTCAAAGTCTAAAGCTAAGATTAATAGAGAAGACAGAAGAGTTGCAAATACTCCTTTTTTTTGACCTCTTTTTTAACTACAAAAGGGTCAAGAAGATATTTTCCTGGTCAAGTTGAAAACCTTGGAATGCTATCTTTTGCTTTATGCACAGTGCTGAAATTCAAGTTTCTTGAAATGAATGCACACTACTATTTCTGTACAAAAAGCTTCATTACATCAGCAATTTTTGGAGCATATTACACCTATGGAATTGTATTTTTTAAAACCCACAAACTGGCTAAAGAACAACAACATCAAAAATGTAGATCATAAAATCAGACCATCTTTAATCCCGAGCAGGTGTAACTTTTGAAAGACCATCTTTGAGCTATGTCTAATGGCCCCTCACAAGAAGCAGGTAACAGATCCCGTGCTCTGTGTTGCAGTCAGTAGCAGACAAGTCCCTAAACACCTACTGGCAGCCAAGTGGCTCTGGCTGGCCTGGGGCTTGTGCTATAAGGTCTGTGATGTCTGCTGCAGGACCTTTATACAGTATTGCACTCCCCCTGGTTTCAGGTGAGTTTGTGCAGCCTCACCCAAGTCAGTTCCTGCACTGTCTCTGTTCCTGAACACCAGTGTGACAACCTGGGCTGTGGCCATCAGGCCCCCACGGCCCAGTATGTGGTTGCTCAGTTAGGTGTCATGGCTCAGTTCCCAGCTTCGAGCCAACTAGGAGTGTGAACACCAAAAAAACAGCCTTGTGGCAGAAGGTTGTGTATGCATACTTAGGGCTGTGGATCATGGCAGAGAAACAGAATTTCAAAAATTCTTCGTAGTAACTTTGACGTCAAGATAAGCAACAAACTAAAAAAAAATCAAAACAATGAAAGCGTTTGGTGGCTCATATATTTAATTCTTATAAGTAGATGAAATGAGGGAAAGTTGAACATTGTTTCAGAAATATGTGTTTTTCTGTGCACTTTAGGACCGGTTTACACTAAAGGGCTGTAAATTTTTGAGATAACTAGTGGGATAAATATGTGAAGTAATAAATATAGGGAAATTAATTGTTAGGGTATAGACGGATAAAGAAAAAAGAGAAAGTGTGTTTGTAATCTCCACAGCAAGTATAGCACATGCTATATGTCATACACAAAAGAGACTACTATATCACACAGAAATCGACATCTATCAACTGACTGGAAGCAGCCTCTCAATAATTATTCTGTTCCTTTTTTAACTGAAAGGGATCAAAAATGTGTCTATATATATATAAAATATTTTAGAAACCTATTAACAGCAACACTTCTTACGGCAATATAAAATTTTCCTCTGAAAAATATAGATGGAAAAAAAATCTTCCAGTGAGCAGATAACAGTGTTTGCAATGGCAAAATAAGTCAATTGAAAGTGTAATGACTTCTATATAATGTCAACAGAAGTGTTTGGTTCACACACTCATATAATGCATAAGCCATTCGCCTGACATTGTATCCAGTTACTGTTATAATTTATATGAGTAAGGGCTTGTAAAAACTCTATTTTTTAGTCTATTATGCTATCAGAAGTGTTTGTTGTGAGTGAAACCCTTTCTAATGCTCATTTATTATAAGCAAAAGACAGTAACACTAACATTAACCAAGAAAGCTTACTGCTTTCCAGTTTTCTTCAGTATGTGCTCTGTATTCATCTGCACTTTCACAGATCATCTGATGTGAAAAGGGGATTATATAATCCTCTCTTGGAGGTACATCAATTCTGCCTGAAATAAAGCATATGGTTCAACAGTCCACAGTCGTATTATAGCAACATCTAGGAAAAATAATCATACACATTCATTTCACCATGACTCAAAAAAATCACCCATTGAAATTTACTGATTTGAAGATCACTGATGAATTTTCCATCGTTTAACCAATGTTTTGAGTTACACAGACCACAGAGTTCATGCAGTTACCTTGGTGTTGAATCCAATTGTAGTGAATAAATTGCTGCTTCAATTTTATATATATATTGTTACTGTTATAAAGTTTACCAGTTAAAAGNGCTGGCATCTTGAGGAAGGGGGTGGTGTAATCCCATGAGGACCTGTGTATGCAAATGAGGAGACCTTGGAGACCTTTTAGAAAAAAGCCCTTCAGATGGCAAACCACCACACAGTCAAAGGACCTAAACAGTACCCTAAGTTGTGGAGGGGGTGGACTCGTGTCCTGATCCTGATGTAGGCTTTTTGCCTTGTCATCCTGACCTGCAGAGAACTGGACTAGTGTGGACCCTAAATTTTGAGCCGAGGGAAAGTGTTTTTTCAGGGCTTGCTGCGAGGGAAGCAAGACCCAGCTCTGTGGCACTGCACTCAAGTGACAAAGCTGCACAACCTCCTCCTCTTCCGTGTCGCCTGTGGGGGTGGCGGCGTGCGCGCGGCCCATCGAGCCTCCCATCCGAGCTGATCACTAATAAAGGCATTTCTAAAGGAGAAAGCTCTCCTGCCCTTTATTCATAACACAATGGATCATTTTCTCTGGCCAAGGCCAAATGCAGCTGTAATGTGGAGAAGGAGCCCCTACTGATCTGAGGTGTAAGAACCTTACAGCACTAATGGAAGGACTACTACGGTTTTAATTCTCCTCTTTCTCTGCTTTGCCTTGTCCTTTCCTCATTAAAACCTGCAACTGATATTTTATATAAACTTTCAGGCAAGAAAGTTCTTCTTAGGACAACCTTTTCACAGGAAAAGAAGGAATCAAACCATTGGTGCATATTTGCTCAGAGTTCAGACAAACTGTAGGCACAGTGTAGCAGTGGAGTAAAGATGTAGCACTCCCATTTAGGAAATGTATGTAACCCTGTGATTCAGGTGAACTCATACAACTGAGCAGCATGAAAAAAATTCCCAGTACAAACACAATACACACAGTTCAGACAGGAAACAGCTTGCAAGGAATCCACAGGCTACAGCATGTTTGTAAAAACCAGTCAGCTAATGCCTAGTTTTGCCAGCTGTATTCACTCTAAACATACATTTATTCCAGAGTAGTCTCAGATTAAAATAAAAGTGAAGTTTGTGCAAAAATAATTTTTCTAAAAAACATAAAGCAACAATTTTTGATGAGCAAGTTGTTTTGCTGACAATAGCTTACTTCGCTCTGTGTGTGCCTGTCCACAACATGTTGGAAAATGCATGACATTAAGAAATCTTTTCATGAGAAATAAATACATCAAATCCAAATAAAGCTGCAGTTTGAGACTTGGTTATACACTGCAAAACTCTGGTTAAGAACATAATTTTTTGTGTAAAAGCATCCAAGGGCCATCCCTTGCTCCTAAATTTTTTAAACACAAGCAGATATCATAGGTGTACAGATGGAATTAATTTCAGCCATTTTTTTCTCTCTCAGTCTGAAAAGCATCAAAAACTAGGACTGTTGAGGACAGATTAATTGTTTTCACAAAATTCAACAGTTTCCAAAAAATGTGTACATGTATTTTCTGGCTTCATTATAAACAGGTTCCATATCAAAGTGGTGAATGAGTTGTCCAAAGGTTAAAGACACCAGAAGAACACTCAATAATTTGAGAATACAAATTTGAGCTTATAACTCAAGTGTCTGCAGCTATATCCTTGTCTTGGAAAGGCCATCTTTTCTTTCCCCATCTTCCCATAATAAAGGCATCACTATTTAAAAGGTTTGAAATGGCTGAGAACTTTACTGGTCTGATTCCTCATAAACCCTTCTTTCTACATTGAAATTGGCATAAATTGAAACATTTTAAACTGATTTTTAATCCTACTCTTAACTAAACATTAAGTGTCAGACAGAAAAACAACTCTGTGGAAGAAATATATGTCTATCAATCTATCTTTACTCCTAGATTTCTTAGGACTTCATTAATTTTCCAGGCTCATTTCTTACAGCTTATTAATCCAGTGTTGCTGAATCTTCTTTCCTTGTGATTTTTTTTTTATTACCTCTTTTATATTCACAGGATGAATATTCCCTGTGAATCATCAAAATTCACATTATTTTTATTTGCCAGACTCACTCTATTGCTACAGGTATGTCATGCCTGGATGCTGATTGATCCTGTGAAGGAACAGTGCTGTTTTCTGTGTGCATATGGTATCCCTGGTTGCTTTTAATCACTGACCTGTGGGCTGTTATCCAAAAGATTAGCAACATGAAAAGGATTCTGCTGTGCTGGTAAGACTATCAGAAGTTAGGCATCTAATCTGCGGAGATGCTCCTGTAATTTTTGTTTGTCACCTTCTGGCTTCTAAGGTACTTGAAGAGCTACATAAATCTTACCTTTGATCTAGAGCTCTTCCTTCATATTATATTACAGCAGCACCTACTCAACCATGCTCAAGGCACCAGGCACATTCAGTAAGAGATCTCTCCCATCCTGAATAGCTTAAAAGACCTCTTCTATCCATATGGGGGGAAAAAATGAAAAGAAAAAGAGGGAAGGATAAAAAACGAACTGGAAATAGAGATGGAGCACACAGGTGACACAACTATGAAATGGCATCTGAGGGAAGAATCACCACATACATGTTCTTTCCTGGAAAAGAAATCAATTAAGGTGCCCCAAAGGAAAGTGATCTATAAAATCACGAGTTACATGGAGAGGATAAACAGAGAATGATCAGTCAGTGTTCGCTCTTGCAGTACAAAGACATCAAATCAAACTAGCATTTGGCAGACTGAAAGCAGACAAAGAGACTCATTCTCACACAAAGGGAAGGAAGGTAAGACACAGACAATGCTGCAAGATACTGGGGGGGGGGCATGGTCCAAAGGCTTCACACTGACAGAAGAGCCATATGTTAGGGAGTGATTGAATACTAAGTATTTCTGGCTTGAGCAGCCCCTGAACTTGAAATGACTGGAACTGAAGAGAGAATTCTTGGCAAGTTCTGCTACATTTGTCCTGTCCTTAAACTCATCTGTAAGCTTTTTCTCATTGTTAGAGAAAGATTTTGGACTGACCCAAAAAAGGCTTTTTATGTTCTTATGTTACATTAAATAAGCAAATCAAGGACATTAAACTAATCAAACTTGAATCAATCTGCGTCATAGGCCAGCAAAATAACTGGAATCAAGACCTCTATGATGGCTGTGCTCCATCACAGCTGCATCTGCTCCAGTAAATAAGAGAATGCTCTTTGGCCCTGAACCAAGTGGTAGGACAGGGCCATTGTCCATACAGCTGAACTTTTTTACCTGCTGAAACCAGACATACCACATCCAGATTGGCCAATGGGGCTACGCCTTGGCCCCCATGGGTTCCTGAGAATGATCATAAAGCTAGGAAAATCTGATATTATTTTTCCATTACCAGGACCTAGCTATGAAAAAACAAACAAACAAACAAACAAAAAACCAAAAAAACCCACAAAACCACAGGGAAAACATCTTTTCTGCATAAGGTACCTTTGTAACCAATGGTCTCTGAAAGTTTAAGTGTTTCTAGATACCGGATGTTTTTATGTTACAGAATAAATCAAGTCTCCTGTATTGCAAGTGCTTGGCAGGCAGGACTCATATAATTGGTCCTGGCCTGTCAGCAGCCTTGGTGATAATTAACCTATATCAGGTAGTCTTAGTGCCCAGTTCCATCTTCTGTAGCTGTGGTTACATCTTCTACACAGAAGCACTCAGAAGATATATTAATAATTTCAGTGTCATTTAAAATCCTTATATATACACAGAGATGACAAAATGATGTTCTAATGCCACTGTAGGACTCCAGGTGCTGGAATTAATGTCTTCCTACTTGTGTGTAAGTTCTCAGAGGGCTGGAAAACAGTGAGAGATAACAGCTCTCCAAGAGTTCTGCTGCTTTTGCCAGACTAGATGATTAATAACTTCTGTTATTGAGTCGGAGAAGGGGAGATACAGAATCCTAACTTTTTGTTTTCCTTCTCAAAAAAAAAATCAAAAAACTTCTATGGGGAACAAAGAAATATGGTTGTAATCTGTCAGCTGTATACATGCAGTAGTGTTATTTGATATTCCTGAAACCAGGAACATCCTGTTTAGAAAACGGAAAAGAAAAAAAAAAAAAAAAAAAAAGGAATTACTACACTCTCTCTATTTTTTCTGCTCCCTAATCGAAGAAAAGTACTTGAAAAGCGTGAACATTATGTTTAAAAATAGTTCTGCTGAAATATGCCCAGAGATCAGAAAAACTTCCATATTTGGAAAAACCTACAGTATGTTCTGCCAAAGTATTTGGCTTTTCTTTAGGTCAAGGCAACCCTTGGGTTTTGCTGTTGTTCCCCTAATGTGCTATAGACAGGGTGAAAGTGCTCTCCTGTCATTTCCAGTTTACAGTACAGTTTGTGCTGGCTGGGACATGCCTTTGCAGCCAGTCCTACTTCAAAAACCTCAGTAACTGCAAACTCATATTCTCCTGTGCTGTACTTGTATTTCCTGTGAGTACACACGTAGAGCAGGCAGAATTTCCTTGACTCCTACAGGATTTCTGTCCTTTTCTTTCTCACTGATTCCCCTCTACATATCTACTCAAAAATACTCATTTTCATTTTTTCAAAATTTCTTTTTGGAAGATTTGGTAAGAACTAGTAAAAATTACATTGCATCTATATATGTTCTTTTCCTTCCCTTTTTTTTCTTATGAAAAGTTTTGATGATATTATTTTCTCAATATCTGTTTTATTATTAAATATTTCATTTCATGAATATGTCAGCAGAAATACCAGTAGTCACAGAGAGTAAAAGCTCCATTGATTCATCTAATAGAATGGGATTTATCTACCTTTTTCCCACTGACTCCTTTTTGCATGTCTAAAGAATGAAGTACCATTGAAATGCTTCCAAATACTGTGATGCATCACTACGTGAATTAACTCAAGCATGAGCATATATTCCCCTTAAATGCCCTACTCTTTGGGTAGATAATTACATATTGGTATAGTATATTTGTTTTTTCTACTTTTTGCCTTGTTTAACTTTACTGTCTCTCCTGACACTGCTTTTCATGCTCTAAAAAATACTTGCCACCTAAGCTGGAGGACTGGAGCCATTACATCTATACTTTCATTGTGTTAGCTGAATATATAGATCTTGTCCTGTTAGCATACAAATTCCAGGCCTTCAGAAAGGGGGTTCAAGTACAGTGTTACCTCTGCTCTTCTGTGTTGTTCCAGCCAAATGGTCCCTCTAAAAATCTGGTGATTACATCAGGGGGTTTCCTGAGCAGCCCTGGCAATAAGTATGTGCCATTTACTATCTCAGCATTTCCTGTTCCTCAGCTGCTCAGTTGCACTCCCAAGCTGCCTCAAATGCAGGAGGAAATGTTTTCATCTCTTGTCCTCAGAGGGCTGATGGTTTTATGAATCTCATTCAATATACAAAGCTACATAATGCAAAAGAGTTGATGAGCAGAGTGGACAATAGTTAATATCCAAAACCAGTTCTTCAGTGCTTCACTGTAGCTTGAACCAGAATATTGATAAGTAAATAATAGCAAACTCCTATTTCTGATCTAATTCTGTTTTCAATCCTGCTCTTTGCCACTCTCAGGCCCACCATTCCTGAAGTGCTGCCCACGCTCTTGAGACCTTTTGGTCAAGGCAGGTCAAGTACAAAAGAAGCTGAGGCTTAAGCCTGCACTGGAGGGCTCTGATGAACTCACAGTGTCTCATAAAATGAAGGATAGAGAGTTAAAGATTTGCTTTCAAGCTGGAAAAATACATCTTGTCAATCCTGCGGCTGGGTTTATAGGGACTTGCTTTGTGGGCAAAATAAAAGTTAGGAAATAAAATTTGCTTCAAGGATTAAGCCTCTAATTCTTGGCTCTTCTTTGGTCAGTAAAGTGTTGGATGGATATTATAAGTCTCCATTGAAGTCTGTGTCTCAGCACAGACTTAACTAGTCCCCAGAGCAAACTAGAAAAATATCACATGCAGCTTGGAGCCACATCACCAGGCAAATCAGTAAGGCCAAAATACAGTTTCAGGAATATTCATATTCCTGAAAAAGTTTACTAGTTGATAAGTGCTTCAGAAGCATCGCAGGCTTAATTAATAATGTGGTGTGTCTCCAGTGCCAACCCTTGTTTCAAGGGGGTGCCCTGCAGAAATTCAGTGTAGATCATCACAAGACTTCCCAGTGAGCCTTCCTTCAATAACCTAGTGAGCACACACAGAATCTCTGAATTCATTTTTCTGGGAAAGTCATGTTCACTTATGGTAAAATGGAGCCCTGTGCAGCTGTCAGTGCAAATGTTGAGCTTCTCTCTGTTGGGTTTTATATTCCTGTACCTGGAGAAAAGTCAGCTGGGGTGAGGATTCAGTGCTTTTTTTCTGAGGGGGAAAATTATAAGTACTTGGTATAATGACTTTGGGTTATCTCTGACTTGATGACTGATGACAATCCAAATGTAAGAAAATAATGTAATGTCTTATCTGTCAAGAGAAATGAATTGCTTTAAAAATCTTAGGTAAACTATGTGTTTTACAGAACAAAATGAGATTATGGGTGAAGTTAAACTGGGACTCGGTACTATGCAATTACATGAATTTGCACCAGCAATATCTGTGGGGTTTTTCTGAGTCCTTGATAATTTAATTGGGGTCTTAATCTGTTAAACATTCAATTTGCACTGAATTTCAGTAGACTTCAGATATTTTTACCTCTTTAGGCCCCTTTGACAATCTCTATTCACACAGAATTGGGGCTTATACACAATCCTGGAGATGAAATGAGGTACTAGGACACAGCAGCAAATGTTTCTGCTTGGCTTCTGTGTGTGACAACATTCAGGTGTAGGAGCACTACTGACAAGGGAGATATTGCTGGCTCCAAAGCAGTGTCCATGGCTGCACACAGCTTCTTTCCACTCTGGACTAAATGGTCTCAATTCATCAGGCATCTGCCTTTGGCTTAGAGCTCTCACAAGAACGTTTACCGTGGCCTTGATGTGTGGTAACTTGTTACTTTGAAGTGACTTGACTGAACGAACATCTGACTCTACCTCACCAGTGCCTCTTCAGCTCTCAAACCTGAAAGATCAAATTGGGAAATCAGGGAGTATTTCAGGATTTACTGTTACTAGACTTTCGTAATTGAACCTTCTGACTCCTCTTGCTGGAGTTGATGAGCAAGCACTGAGTAGCTGGATGCCCTCACGTCCTCCAAGGCCTTTAAGTAATGACTTCTTGAGATGCTCAAAAAGACTGGAATGCACTCTGGGCCGATCAACCATCTTCCTTCTGGATTAAAACCTTCAGGAGTCCTTTTGTCCCAGTGAGAAAATTGTTGGTCTCTTGTCTGTATCAGTCCTTCTACCTTTACTCCTGACATAAAGCACATCACCAGCTGTAGGCTGGCAGCTCTTTTTGGTCCTTTGTAGTACAGGCAGCACTCTAATAAACACCACCACTGGCAGTAGCTGAGCCAAGAACCATAACACATGAATATAAAACACTGCCAATTGCTATAGATTTTTTCTAGTACTCATGGAATGCCATTTCCCGTACTTTTTTCATCTCTGATGCGGTACATACCCTCAGTCTTTCACATCACTTTAAATTATTGTCTCCTTACTGTTCCTTTGCTTTCTTTTTCCTCCCCTTCTAAGAACTGCTGGTTTTATTTTCCTTTCTGGCTTACATTAGAGCCAGCTTAGATTTGATCACTACCAGTGGATCAGAGGAAACATACAGTACATACTGTGCTTTGAGCTGCGTGGACAGGGAGCTATACATAACCCTCAGTTTGCAATAATATGACTAATGAATACATTGTACTACGGGTTTCCTGCAAAAAAGCAATTCACACAACCCAGCCTTTATCACATTGTTTTTGTTAGCCATCAGTCTTTATTTAGTGTCACTGAGGCTGGGAAAGACAGCTCAATTTCTCAGCATTGTGCATATGTATCTGAGCTGGAGCTGGCAGTACAACTTGTTCTTCTCCTGCATGCTTTATAACCTGTTTTTTATTTTATAGTACTCTAGTAATTCATTCTCTCTAAAATTAAAGTGGAATGACTATTCTCTACATGGGCTACCTTGCACATTACAATCTACTTTTAAGAAAGCATAAAGGACTGTATTCAAGCTTATACATTTCTCACTAGTACATTGGAGGTCCCAGAAATCCAGTAGTCTTTGCTGGCCTATTTGGAGGTACGGTTTTAATTCCAAGATGTCAGCTAGCTAGAGGCCTTTGATGGATTCAATTTTCAAACTATAAAGCATACGGCTTTTTTCAGTATCACTTCTAACTCTTTCTATATGGAGCAGATTTATTGGACATTCAGGAAAACTGTTGCTCCCTGCTTTGTTTTCACCACTCTGTGTGCTTCCAGAGGGTAAGAAAATGGCTGTGTCCCTGTTCAGCCTCTCCTCCCACACAATACTTTTCATTCTTTGTCACAAAATTTACCTTTGTTGCTTAGGTGCTCATACTTCAGATGCTTGTATCTTAGGCATATAAATATCCACTATCAAAGATTCCAAGACTTGTTGCAAGATGAAGGCCCTTCATACAGACTTAACTTTGTTTATCCTCTTATGATGACTTTATGTGAAAGCAAGATCCCCATAATGGCACTTCAGTATCACTCTCTTTTCAGAAGAGAACAAGTACTTTTTTGACTGGCATTTGTAAAAATTCCTGCAGTTGGTCCTGAGTGCCTCTTGATGTGAGAGCTGGAGTAAGAGCCGAAAAAGTTTTACAGGACCACTTAGTCTTTAACACCTTCCTTTTCCCTGTGTTTGTGCTCCTTTCACATTTAATCTCTACAGTGGTCACAAAAGGCCATTGCAACAGCATAAAAGAGCTATTGAATTTCAAGGCAACTAAATTGTGACAGACTGAACAGAGATCTACAAGATCTCTAAGACATGTCCATACACTAAAATAGCAAATATATATATCTTAGAAAAACAGTTCAACTGCAGAAGAACAGCTATTAGAAAGTCATCATTTCAAATTAATGCCACTCGACGTCCCCATTTTATAGTGTTCATCTCTCCAAATATTTAATTGCTTCTCCTCATTGGTCTTTATTAGCCCCTTTAGCCATTTCCTCAGTTCTGTTTTTTTTTTGTTTTTCTTTTGTGCAGAGTCAGGTATTTTCCAACAGCATAATTATTCATATTTCTGTAAAAGTAGCTGGTTTAGATGAAGGGAATAGGTGACTACAGGTCAAAATGTTTAGGGTGATACATACTCAGTCCAGTATTACTTCTACTGATTAACCCAATTGCTTGCAGAGTTTAAATATTTAAAAGAAGAATGCAGTGTTATTCTTGGAAAGCTTATTATTTACATAAAGCAGTAGACTCTACCAAAAAATCAATTCTCAGTCTGTGAGACTCAGCAGCCTCTTAGATTTTGTTCTTCTCTGACTCATACAGAAAAAAAGGCTTCATGTCACATTTTGGCTCGGTGAAATCCTTAGCCAGCTTGTCTGTTCCTGTGAAAACGCAACAAGAAATTCCTGTGAAGTCCTGAGCCCAGCCAAGCGTGCCCCCCGTGCTGGGGGATGTGCCAGTCTGCTGTGCCCCTCAATGCCGAAGGAGCACAGGATCCTGCAGGAGCAATCTGGAGAAGCCGTGGCAAAATACGGCACCCTGTACCATCACAGCACAGAGCTATTGTAGTTTGTGTCACCTCGCCCCTCACCGGATCCTCCTCTCGGACAGGGGCAAGACTTTTATGTGTAAACATTATTATGTACCTAAGATAAGGTATTTTAAATCACTTGTTATTCTCTCTCAGACTGAAACGCCTCTTTAAGGTATTTTTGCTTAGAGACTGAAATTGGAAACATAAGAACCGCCAGGTACTTTTATACATTATTTTAAATGGAAAACACAAACAAAGCTCAGAGGAGAGACCATTCAATGCTACACACTCCTAAAATGAATTCACTTTTTATTTTTCTTCCTCCTTTTTTCCAAATATCCCAGCTTTGTACAGAAGCAAAATAAATATTAGATATTGTACAGATGTGATATCAGTATTTTAGAACTGCTTAAAACAGTGGGAGCCCCAGAATGCAGTCCTTATGTAGAAATTACCCAAATAAAGCTCCCACTGAGGCCAAATGTTTTACTGCCATTTATACAATTGTATAAAATGAGCTACATGCTTTACAGAACAAATAAAGAAAAATCACATGATGTCTTTATCTCCTTCCCTCGTTTGTCTTACTCTCACAATTCATTGCATAAGAGAAACAGAGCATAGGAGCAGGAGAGAAAAGAAACACCATAAATGGTGATAGAAAACTCTATAAAAACAACAGCTGGAAGGGGCAAAAGTTCCTTTGTTGAAGTCGGATGGCTATTTATTTTAAAACATTTGACAAAATATTTTGCTTTTTGATTGACTAGCTGATAAATCCACAGGAGCTTTACCTAAGTGGACACTAAATGAGGACTCGTGAATAAACCTGTTATAAACTATTAGATCATTGCTGTGTATTATGGTCTTATTTTTATCCAAAGACTTTTACTAAAATAGCACAGCTTTCATCTGAGCTCCCTTGTCAGACAGTGCTGTGAGGAACATTTTTGCACTGCTTGCTCCCCCCTGCTGATTCCCCAGCCCAGTGGGCTCTGCAGGGACGTGGGGGAGCAGCAGCGCTGCCACTCTCCCTCCCACCCTCTGTGTGCCTCACACCTCTCTTCCCTGGAGGCTTCTCCCCAGACACCCAGCTCACTGAAAAACTATTTATCAGAGTTATTGTTGTTGAGAGTTATCGTTGTTGTTGTTATTATTATTATTCAGCAAGGAAATTAGCTGTGATTTTTTTTTAATCTGACCATTCAGATTCAAAGAGCCTCTCCACAAAGAGTTCCTACAAACAAAAATTTTGAAGGGATCTTGCTTTCAGAGGATTTCTGACCTTTTCTGAAATCAGAGATTCCTGATCTTTTCCTTTCTCTTGGTGACACCGAGATAAAAATGGCACTTTGGTTAACAGGATTATGTTGCAATGAAATGGAGCTTTGCGTGGGAGTAAAGTGAGATCCATTGTATGAAACTCTCATTAGCAATCATATAATTGGGAAGCAAAACCTTTTTCAGATTAGCCTTGGCTTTCATAAGAAAGGACAGGGACCTCTTTTCAAGCATGTTAGCATTAGAACAGAAGGGATTGAATGAATTGTGATCAGGACATATGGAAAGGTAGCACAGAACCCTGAGCTGGACAGGTAGAGGAAAGGGAAGAAAGTAGAGGATTGGGCACATGCTGCAGGCTGTAGTAAAACTCTATAGTCATCTGTGTATTTAAGTACCTTTATGCATTGCTGAAGACAAGGAAGACTTAGAATTTACATCAATAATTACCTGAAAGGATATGTTCTATGAGTAGCCCATCTCAAGCACCTTATGAAGATAACGGAAGATAGTAAAAAAATTCAGAAAAAAAGAAAGAAAATATTTTGATAAATGAGTAGACAATAGATTATGAAATGTTCATATTGATGTATCTGTCTTATAGACTTTCATTGGCTTGAAATAAGATTTTAAATGATTGTGAGATTCCAAATGCTCTGCCTAACCTGGCTGCAGTATTTCTTGGATAATGACACATGGCAAGCAGATATATTACAATATTCTGCTTCAGTAATAGAAGCACTTCTCTCTCCATTCTGGTTCAGCAACTTCATGACACTGTGGAAATGAAGAGATCAGTATTTAAATATGCCTTACCAAAAAGAAGCAAAAAAACCTTGAAAAACCCCAAAATGCCTCTCTTCTGTACTTCAGGCCAGGAAGATCCTTCTGAAATGGTGTTCACATGCTTACTAAAATTTTGTATGCCTGTGATATGGAGATAGGGAAAGCTTCTCACTACTATTCTTTGATGAAACAAAAGAATAATAGAATCAGACTGATTTTGCATGCATGCCAGGCCAGACCAAAAATGGGGTTGGGGCTTCAATTAATTTTGTATAGATATCCCTAAGCCAAAAATATCATCCACCATAGTGACAATGAACTAATACAATAACTAATACTACACTCCCTGTGTATCTGAAAGGAATAGAAACACATTCAGTATAACCTGCTCAGCCTAACTAACACCTTATTAACAGGTAATGGAGTTCAGTGCTGATTAAAACTGAAACAAAAGGGAAAAGGGAAGAAAACAACAACAAAAAACCAAACACACAAAAAACCAAAACAACACAACAACGACAACAAAGTTTCTGTTTAAGATTTGTTTGTTTCTATAAAACATTACCAGGCTGAAGACCTGATTCTAGCACATGATCTTTACTCACTACTGCAGGGTTCTAAATAAAAACTCCTGGGCAGTGAGGTAAAAGCACAGTGAAGGTGGAAAGGGCTCTATTGGGTATTAAAGGGGCTCAAACCTAATATTGGCAGCATGACTAGAGATAAACTAATGGACACTTCAATGTGTGGAATCACTGCTGGGCACTCTGAAGCCCTACATTATTCCATGTCATACCCTACTTGCCACTCTGAGATGCAGAGGAGGTGGGTATAACCCAGATATCTTTGTTGTCATGTTCTATGCTCACATGAAAGATGGTGTGATGGCAGTGGTGCAGTAAGAGAATCAGAGAATACACTACAATAAGAGGCAGCATGGGTAAGTCAGCATCTCTCTTCTGGACACCAGACTGTTCTTCCTCTCAGTGAAGGCATAGCTATAACAGCACATTGCTAAAGACAACAATATTTGAAGGTGTATTATTTTGTACCTGTCAGGCTAAAAAAAGAAATGGAGTAAATAGTAGAAAAATAATAAAGGGACTCCCAGAGAGACTTAATTTCACATCAAACTTAGATGTTCAGAGTTTTCACACATAGATTAGACAATTGCAAATTATCTCCCTAGCATGTCCCATATAGCGAACCAAAGGCTTTCAATGCAAACATAATAAAAAGCATCTCTGTAAATAGTACCTTTTGGCACCTTCATAAACCATCGTATCAGAATCAAAAGCCTGGATAAACCCGAGGATTAAGGCCTAGACTCTTAAAGGTATTTTAAGGATCTGTGTGTGTAGTGCCTTCTGATGTCTATCACTGATTCTTACAGTCTCAGAAAACTGTACCTCTGACATTTTGTTATCTCTCTAACCACACTCCCTCTGCTGAGCAAGTCTTGAGCCATCATTTGCCTCTTCAGGTAGAGTCAGAAATTTTCCCATTCTCAGCCTGGACATCCAACACAGCCCACACACAGCAAATAAGATTTAAGCAAACATTTGATTTTAGTCCAAATCATTAGTCCAATATGTTCTGGTCTCTTTTGACAAAAGTTTCCTTATATATAGAATTATTTACCAAGGACAAAATTGTTTCTGAGGAAAGATATCTTCAGAGCAACACAATCAAGAATTGATTATCTAGTTTTCGTCCCATACCTTTCCTAATTCGGACATGGTTCCACTCTCTACTGCTTTCAGTCCCACCTTTTCTCCTGAAGGATACGCTATCCTCAAGGAGAGCTACATCAACTCAGTCTTAGTCAGCTTTCCTGTCTCTGAAAGTGGAGTATAACAACTTCTTTTTTAGCACCAAGGAAGAAGGGCAAGTATGAAGTAATCTTTCCTCTGTCATGCACAGCCTGTCATATGTTGCATCAGACAACTATTTTCAGTGACCAGGAAAGGGTTTATCTCAACAAATAGCCCGTTTTTACACCAGATAAATATTTTTTACCTCTTCCGTGCTCTTTTCTCTCTCATGCCTTTTTCTTTTTTTTTATGTTTCAAAATAAATGAGACTCACATCCCATTGAAGATATAAGCAGGATTCCTACAGATTCCCTTGACTCTCTTTCCTTCCACCATATATTAGAGAAATTTCTATTAATCTACTGTATGTTTTTTTGTCTGATCACTTTTCCAAGAGCCTGATTTAAATTAGTTTAATGTTTTCAGACAGAACAGCTCCTGGTTCCCTCCGTAGACTAAAACTTGCAACTTTTCCTTATTGGTCACAGAAACAATTATCCACAGATGAAAATACAGCAGCTTAATGCCAACTGCATTATAGAGAAGTTTGTTATTCTGTTGTCTCTAATAGACAAATACTGTCTTCATTCTCTGTGCTTTCATTCCAGCAGCAATTATAGACAGTACTTTGCCTTGGAAGAAGGTAATAAAAAAAAATAAATTGAGAGTTCAGTTTCAGAGGATTAGATATGATGTTGACATCCACTAGTCTGGAGCTGGAGTAGCACTGAAAGGAAAACAGAACAGAGATAAAAAGAGAGAAGACAAAACAAAAATTATCACCTTCAAATGAAGTGATGAAGCCAACTCAGGAGGACACATGAAGGCAGACAGGTAATAGCATTCATCACATTTTCTATTTATAAATAGAAATATAAAATTATTTATAAATAGAAATATACACGAGGATATAAAACAATCATCACTAAAGGTATCTACGAGCAATTGTGTGTAGGTATTATATACCCTTAAGAAATCCAAGCTTGAACATCTGATTGTGGAGACTTCGAAAGGCACTTCTAGGAAAAAAATGTGCCTGGTCTACCTTAGAAGACTTCACTGTCCAGAGCGAGGCTTAGGATAAGCTGATTGCCTGTTCCTTCCAGGGAGATCTTATAAACACTGCTTGTGTCTGAAGTGAAAAATATCTGGATGAAGGAAACTGAAGCACAGTGATGTGTACACTGTGTGAGTTGGTGATATCTGCAAGAGTGCAAAAAAGCATCAAAACAGGGTAAACATTGAGGATATGTAACAGAGCATGGCAGTATTCCCAAGGGATCACTAATTACGTCCACAGGCTGCCCAAAGCACATGATGAAAAAGGCAAAGCAAAGCAGATGTTTGCCTGTGCTGTCTGTTTCTCACCACCTTGAACTGAGGATATCCTTGCAGGAAACAACTCTTTCGGTGTATACAGACACACAAGGATATTTATGTGAGTTTGGAAGGCAGTGAGTTTTGTGATGCTTGTTTTTTTAATAAATAAGCTACAGAGGAGGCCTGGACATTCCTCATAACTCTAAAGAGTTGTGTTCTGAAGCCTCCACAAAGTTCCTCAGTGTGCACCTTCAACTTGCACCTGTTAAGTCCCTGATGGCTACAGGATCCAAGCACAAAGCAATTAATAGAAACTTTAAGCCATTCATGGGTATTTACTATGGTCCAGATCTTACTGCCACTTCACATAAAACTTTTCTAATAGAATTTAAATGATGAGATCTTCAAAACCCCATACAAGCAGTAGTTCATAAAGATATGAAAAGCTATGTTTCAGGTCTCTTGAGCAGTAGCTATAATTAAAACTATTGAATAGTGATTATAGACTTGAACTATGAAAATACTGAGAGAGAATCAGTCAAAATAAAAGTCTTTATTAAACTGAGAGTTGATGGGGAAGAGCTCAGAGACTTCAGTAAGGCATAGAATAAGGCTGTAATAAAAATCTGAAAGTCACAGACAGAGATTACAGTAGGAGAATTAATTTCTAACACTCAGTTATCACTGATTCTTTACTTATCCAGATTACCTTTGATTTTATTCACAGTATAAACTGTGCAATCATCAGAGTTTTGCCAACAGCAGCTAGCAAAAAATGAGCCAAAGTTTCGACCAGGTGACTGCCCGTTTAGAAACAAGATCTGAGCCCTGGAAATTGGACTAGAAATGTCAGATGAGAAGCTTTTCAATTTCTGATTGCATTGGTAGGAATTATGGTAAAGACGGGCTGTGCATTGGCTTTTCATTTTTTTGGGGCAGGGGCAGAAAATGCTGAGACACACAAAAATGTAATGAAATGCCAGTGGTTTCTTCGCTAGCCAAATGCATTCCTAAGCCTACAAGATTGCTACATATGCAGGCCACATATGGATGAATGATTAGCTAGTTTGCAACTTAGTTATTGGCCTGAATTAATCAGTGACGTGAAGGAGAATTACTTGAATGGAGGACTTTCTGTGCCAAAAATCTTTTATGTGGGGACACAGCTAAATATGGAACTAATGCAAGATAAGGAAAATAAAACTGTCGCAGACTGAACCCCGATGACAATCAGGAACTGCGACACGCAATCTCTAGAGTGGCTGGTGTGTTGTGGTGCCGCAGCCTAGACAGCTGCTGCACAGAGGGATAGCTGGATGGTGCAGGGAATAAAGGAACGAGACAAGCTTCCAGAGATCAGGTCGTCTCTGAAGAGCTCCTGAGTCTCTGAAGAGCCCTGAGCGGTGAGAGCACAGACTTTTCTTGGGGGGTGGAGAATCTGAGGGTGGAGACACGAGGATCCAATGACAGCGCACCAGAGGAGGGACAGGAGGCGGGGGTTACATTGTGGAAACCAATGGGAAAACCCGGGGGGAGACAAGGTCACATGGGCCAATGGGGCTTCGAAGTTTAGGGGAATTCCAAGGCGGGGTTTAGGCAGGGGCTGGCCCATGGGGAAGACAGACAGGGAACTTTCTGGGTAGAAGGGTGGGGCTAACGTAACTGACAACTGAGGGGCGGATACAATCATCAGGGCAAACCATTACTTGATAGAGAACAGGGGTACATGGAACAAACCATTATAAACTAACAAACAGGCCTATGGCAAGAACTGGGGAGGACTTAAACACTTCAAACTCTCCAAGGTAAAGGTATATCATTTCTGCTAGCCCTGGGGGCTACCACATAAAATAAAATAAATAAATTAATAAATATTAAAAATAATAAAAAAAAGAAAGACGCCTAAATGCTTTCAAGCCAAAGATCTGGTTTGTGCCGACCCTGCTTCGAACTTCTGAAGGAATAAATGAATTCTGACAAGCCAAACTAGTTTTATCCTTCATACCTGAAAAAGGAATGTGATAAACAACAATACTGATACTCTGCAACAACTGCATCATTATGTACGCAGAGGTGGAGCATGATCAGCAAAAGCAGAAGCTGCTCTGCCATGGCTCATCTTGCAGCCCCTTCTGAACCTGGAACCTTCTCCTGCTCAATAGGAACAGATCCTCCCACTTATTCAAATACTTAGCCACCAAATTCCGCACCACACAAAAGAGAGAGTGATATGGAAAAATTGAAAACAATGGAAGAGAATGAAGCTGGTGAAACAGGCTGTGAGGGGCAGCTCTTGCTGTGGTCTCTCACTCTTCACTCTTACTTAGGTGATTACTGCAGCCCATGTAGCAGGGACAGTGGGTTACAGGGGATCAGATTCTTCCCTAGCTGCCTCCGTGACTTGCTGGGTAACTCTTGGTAAATCCCATTCCATATTCTCTGTCCCAAATTCCCAATAGTAAAAAAAAAAAAAAAAAAATTCATGATTTCTGGTTTTTCTTTCTTTTTAGCAGCAGTGAGAATTATTTTCCATATAAAGAAACAACCAAGGACAAGTTCAAGCTAGCTGAGAAGGCAGCATCTTGTTCTGCCAACCTAGAGAGTCACTACAGGTGCCAAGTTTTCTCTTTAAGCCAACAGAAAAGTTAATATGGGCATGGCGAAATAAAAGCCCAGAAACAGAGGCTGACCTTCTTCTCTACATGCTCAGTTCAGCATGCTACTTGTAGGATCAGAGAACTTTAAGCACATATCTTCCAGTCAAGCCAAAATCTGCTGTGATGTGATCTAAATAAAATGTGAGAAAGAGGAAAAGCAGAATAGGGATTTACATGGAAAAGTTTAGCTCTCTGAAAAACATCAAGAAGAATATTTCAGTGCAGTTACCTCTGAAGGAGGGTAATGGCATGGATTTCAGGCCATCATCTCAGTTTTTAGAGCTCAAACATGAAAACACAAACTGTGGGGTACACTGAGCTTTGTCTTCCTAACATGCAGATGTAACAATCACAGCCTTGAGGCTGAGAGAAGAGGAGACTTGGTAGAGGGCTCAGATTTAAAACCTGGAGTTTCCATGCAGCCTTTACAGACTGCCAGTTTGGGACCCCAGAAAAAGCTCACCCAGAGAAAAGCAAAGTTTAGCTGACCACAGATGCCCCTGCTTTCAGAGGCAGAGCAATAGGGTCTGGGTACAGCCCAGTCAGCCTGGGAAGCAGGGTACAGGAGACTTGCCATCAATTCTTTCTCCAAGCAAAGTCAAACTGACTGCAGCACAACAGTAAATCTTTGCAAATGTGACTGTAAAAAACATGATATTTTTCCTGTTTCCTGCACAACATAAAAATGCAGTCTTTCCAGGTTGGGATCAAGCAGAATTACAGCCTAATGCATGTCAAGGTGAGAAAGAGGACAAAGTGAACATGATATGGTGGCATGATAACAATAGTCATGGGAAACAATGATAATAATATCTCATGCAGGAGAGCAGTTGTCAGGGAGCTTTAAAATGCTATACTTGCACTAATCTCTCATCTTTGGTTTTGACCACAATGAAATAATATGCAGATTGTGACAGGAATAATCTTGAACTTCAACTAACACCCAGTTATCAGCTCTATACTGAAAAACAGGTATGACATTTGCCTGTAAATATAAGCATGTTGACTAGTATCTTTTGAGATAAATTAATGAGCTAACCAGTAAAGTCATTAGCAAAATAAAATTATTAACTGGATAAAGACTGAAAGCAGTATTTCCTCACTTAGTTCTCTATCTGGACCAAATGTAATCCCCACATCTCCTTTCTGGGCTCCTAAAATAATTCAAAAAGAAAAAATAAATCAGCAAGATGGCTTTTAGTTGACATACTGCTACAGCCCAAGAGATTGATCTTTTAGATCAAATGTTATGGGGTTCCAAGGCAGGATCAACAATTTCTGGTTTCATGGTAAAATGGACACTATGACCACTGTAAACCATACATACTGCTCAATGAGGGGTGATAGAAATTCCCAGTCAGGGCATAGAATTGAAGCTCTGTTTGATTTATTTGAACAAATTACTTGACATTATCATATGTGTGTGTATGTGTATATTTCTACTGCATCCTTGCCCCCAAGCCATGGAAATAAATACAAACTGTACACATAAAAGATAAGACACAAAGGCCAAAGAGGGAGGAAGAAGTTGCATTTGTAAAATGTAGTTGTATCTGTTAATTTACTACTCTCAGAGCTCAGTTCTCTGCCTTGCTGATGCTGTTTGTTCACAAGAGCTGGTGAGTCATTGAAAAGAAGCCTCATTGCCTGTCACAACAAACTACAAGGAAAAAAGGCTCAAAAGTTTAATCAAATTATCTCAATATTCAGTCAAAAGGTTGTATGTCAGTGTGAAGGACTTCAGTAAGAATCTAAGGCCACTGAAAAGAGAAGAAATATTGAAGGACAAGTCCGTTTAGATGCTGATATCAGCTTGTTCCGCATGTGTCACTTGACAACGCTCGCGATCCCACAACCTTCCCCCACACCCAGGTCAGGCGGACAGGCCTGTGGGTGCCCTCACCCTCCTTACACCCCTTCTTGTAGATGAGCATCACATTTGCCAAACATCAGTCAACAGGGAGCTCCCTGGCTGACCAGAACTGCTGATAAACTGTGGAATGTGGCTCAGTGAGCACTTCCACAGCACCTTTAGAATCCGCGTATGGACCCCATCCGGGCCCATGGACTTGTGTGTGTCTCAATGAAGCAGCAGTTCACAGCAATTTCCCCTTGGATTATGGGCTTTTTTTACCTCCTCATCCCTGTCTTCCAGGGCTGGATACTCCAAAAACAACTGGTCTTTATTTAAGGCTGAGGCAAAGAAGGCATTAAATAACTCAGCTTTTTCCTCATGCACTGTCACTGTGTTTTCCCCCCACATTCAGTAAATGATGGAGATTCTCCATAGACCTCTTGTTGCCAATGTATTCATAGAAACATTTTTATTGTCTTTTACAGCAGTAGACAGATTAAGTTCTAGTTGGACACTGGCCCTTCTAATTTTCTACCTTCAAAACCCCACAACATTTTTGTATTCTTCCTGAGATGCCTGCTCCTTCTTCCAGGTGGAGATCAGCTTCTTCTCCCAAGTCAAAAGTGATAGGACAAGTGGAAATGGCCTTGAGTTGTGTCAGGAGAGGTGTAGATTGGAAATTAGAAAAAAAAAAAAAGTCCCCAGAGGGTTGTCAAGCACTGGGACAGAGTGCCCAGGGAAGAGGTTGAGTCTCCAGCCCCGGAGTTATTTAAAATATGTTTAATGCACTGCTTTGGGACGTGGTTTAATGGTGGCCTTGCCAGTCCTGGGTCAATGGTTGGACTTGATGATGTTCAAGTTCTTTTCAAACCTAGATGGTTCTACAATTTGACGATTCTTAAATCGCTAGGAGCTGCTTGTTAAACTCAGTGTAATTTCAAACTTCAGATTCTTTTACTTGATACCCAGCAGAAGTAAAATTTTTATGTATTTGTGAAGATACTGATGTTTAAACAGATGTCAGAAGCTTTTTAGGCATAAATGGAAATTGAGTTACTGATTATGATGGTTTAGGGATTTGAGTGGTGTACAATATCAAAAACTGCATCTGAGAAACAATGCACTGTTGAAAATAATGATCTTCAAATTCCTGTACACAGCAACTTTTAAGTTTTTTTTAACTAGATTCTTTTACTGGTGTTATTAACAGTGTAGTAAACAAATACAGTTAATAAAAAACCTCAAATATTTGACATTTTCTGTTTCATCTGCCTGTGTATTTTTTCCCCATGGCCTTCCAGAATTTTGTATTTCTTTGCATTCCTCTTAATTTAAACCTTCCAGAGTGTTTAATGCAATTCCTATATAAACTCAGCCTGATAAAACATCATCTGCAAACACAGCAGATAAATCATTAGCAGCACCAGCTACAAAATGGGAGTCCTATAATCTACCAAAAGTTAAGTTACCTGCTGGTATCCACTCCCTCTTAAAAAAAGTGTTGAAACAAATTATCTTGATGAGTTGCTTTGGAGGGTAATGCCTTTGGGCCTTTCCCTGTCAGGGGCCTAGGAATTAATTTTTATACCACAATTCCTTCCTGGTAATGGAAGTCAGAAAAAATTGCACATTAGGGCAGGAAAGGGAGCACAGGGATTATACAGTGGACTGCCACAAGGACAAGGAATTCATCTACAAAAACTCTTATAAAGAATGCTGTGCCATGGCTGGAAACATGCTTTGAAATTTTAACATGGAACTACCTGTACTTTGGAAAGAAATATCTCAAGCAAGAAAAATTACCACAGCTGCATTCTTTCCACCATGCACCTGTACCCATAAAGTTCACTTCAGAAAATTCTGAATATTGCAATAATTTATGCTATATATCACACATTTTCAACATCAGTGGCAGATGAATTCTGTAAGTAATTGGCAGATGAGAAGTAAGGAACTGCTTTAGCACCTACACACTAGTTTAACACACTTTCTGGAAGTCAGAAGACAGTCTGATTTGTGTTTGCACCATTTGCTATTTAGAGCTTCAACCTCAGTTTATCGTTACATCCCAATTAAATATCTTTTCCATTCTCAGACCTAGTCAAGTATAAATATAATCCTACCAAATGAATACATAATCAAACTTTTCCTCAAACTACTCTAAAAAGCCTAAAATGCCATTAAGTGTTTGAGCTTCTATTGAGCTTCTTATTTGTCAAACTGGCATGGAAACCAAGGCATTCCCTGGAACTGAAATAGAAGTTATCGATCCAGCTCTTCACTCCTGGTTGTGACCATTTTCAACAGGTCACCTTCAGAGAAGTAAGTTTTTTAATCATTCTAAATGCAAAATATCTGAAAAAAATCACATCTAAAGAGCAAAGTATCCATGATTACCCTTCATTGCTAACTAGATATGGATTGTATAATCTATGTTTCAGGCTTCTGTGAAAAAGGATTATACAGGCAACAAACACTCCAGCTTTTCCTGTGAATAAGATCATTCTCCTCAGAACAGTACCTTTGGATCTATTTTTGCTGCTTATCTATTTTTGCCTTGGATTTGATGCATGCCTGGATTCTGGGACTTCAGAGAGAATGCTGCATGAGTGTCACAGCTGAATTCAGCCTTTTGTTTACTTTTACCACAGGCCATACCATTTCTCCAGAATGAGATCTGCTCCTTCACAGTGTTGACTGAGATTCCTGTCTTTTGAATTGTTTCCAAACACATGCTATTAATCTGACATGGCTCAGATAAGCCTTCTAAGTAAACAGTCTTCCCTTTCAAATGCAAGATCCTGCTTCCAGCACACAGCTTATACATGAGTGGGTACACAAAAGGTACTGATTTCAGTTTTCTCTCTTGGTGGTCAGAAGCAGATATCCATGCAATCCTGCAGTCCTAGAGGAAGTGCAGACTCTTCACTTCTCTGGAAGGTTCTCCTGGCCACCAGCTGAGCACAGATCATGGAACTCTTCCATGTTTTGTGTCCAGTAGTCCTGCATTAATCTACCCTTTTAGCCTATTGAAACTTTTATCATTTACATCATTCTGTCATCAGGAATTTCACAGCTTAATTGCATCTGCAGGAAGAAAAATATTCCTTGTTTTGAACCTCATGCATGCTGGTTTCACTACATGCCACCCAGCTCTTTAAGGAAAGAGTAAACAAGTGATCTCTGTGCTGTCCATGCTGTATCACAGTCCTTTATCAGATGCCTCAGTTGCCTCTTTTGCAGACTTCTTTTGTTGCCTCTTTTGCATTCTTTTGAAGAATCATAGCATACGTAGCTACACCTCATTGGAAAGCCATTTCACACCTTTGATGGTCTGTATAGCCCTTTCTGAAGTCCTCCCACAGACTTTTTGATATCCTGCATGTTTTGTTCCAGACATAGATGGATTCCCATGGTGAAATGTTTTGCCAGCATGCTGAAGTACCTGTGGTTAGACCAAGTGCTGGTTCATTGTATTGCTGGAATGGCTCTGAGCTAACAACCAGAATATTCACCTCACAGTTGAATATAATATCCTTGTAGATAAAATCTGCCCTGGCATGTGGCTTAGCTCAAGTCATGTGCTTTAATGTCACAGGAATTCTGACCCAGCCCAAAATACCTGCACAGTTATCCAAACATACAAATATAGACAGAGGCAACGACATTTTGATAGTGCCTCTTATCTGTCTGTATTTCACACACTTGCTGTTGGCCCAGTCCTCCAGCCTGTGCAGGTCCCTCTGGATGGCTGCTCTCTTCTCAGGCATGTTGACTCAGTTTGGTCTCATCTGCCAGCGTGATTAGAGTTGCCACCTTCAGGTCACAGACAGAGCTGTGAAACACGACAAATCTCAGCATAAACCCCTACAATATCCAACCTGTTATGGGCCAACAGCCACAGTCTAGCTCACTCAGTCAGCTTTTTACCTACCTGGTATATATTATGGAATAGCTACATCTTTCATATGCAGAATGGAAGAAGACAATGGGTGGCTGAAGGGAAAGTAAGATGTTGTACAAGAGGTGTGATAATGCGAATAGAATCCTGCCATCCTGCTCTTTAAAGCATCAGTTCTTAGCAGTTATAAGACAAATTCAATAGATTTTCAATAGATTTTCAATTAACAGGAAGGTATGTGACTGTCTGTTATAAACACAATAGCCTTAGCAATGTGAGGATCTACTTTAAGCTTCAACAAATAAAACATATTTGAAAAGGATTGTGGCCCCAAATCTGATTTTGCTAATCTCTCCTGACATTATCGAACTCATAACAGAATTTAGTCCAATTGATGCATTTTATTCCTTTAAACATTCTTTGTGTTTCCAAGAGCACCTGTGCTCTTCAAGTTGGTCATTTTATGTCAACTAGTGACAAGCCAAGCAAAGGGCTCTCAGCTACTTCTCAGGCACCAAACAGGTCATCAAATGCCAGGAAACGCCTGTTCTATCAGTCATTAATACTGAAATAGCAGTGTCTGTTAATAATAGATGAATATCGTCTTTTCAGAAGAGGATTGGTCTTTTTTGACACTAATGTACTGGACTGAGTGAGACTTTTCCTTAATTTCATAAGTCATAAAGAATAGAATCATTTATGTTGGCAAAGACCTCTGAAGGTCACCTCATCCAGATTCGGGCTCAAAGCAGAGGTAACTTAAAAATTAGCTTGGACTTCTCAAGGCCATGTCCAGTCAGGCACACAGCAAATGCTCCAGCCCAGGTCCATTGTGGGGACTCTCTGCTGAACTCACTCCTACAGGAACACTCTGCTCCCGAGGTGCCCTTCCAAGAGTTGTGTAGAGGAAATAAAATATTTTCCTTCAACCTGCTGGTTGTTCTTTTGCCAATACAGCCCATTATACTGTTAGCCTTCATGGCTGCAAGGACTCACTACTAATTCATGTCCAGATGTTTATTTATGAGGGCTTCCAGGCCCTTTTGGCAGAGCTGCCACCTGGACAGTCATTTCACCTGGACTGCTGCATGGAGTTGTTCCACTCCAGGTTCAGGGCTTTGCATTGTTTTTTGTTGGACTTCATGAATTTTCCTAATTCTCCTGCTGGTTGATATCCCTTTTCTGTACTATCAACTCATCTCCCTGTTTTGATGCCGATTGAAAAATGTGTTGGGGTTATGCTTTGTCCCATTGTCCAGATCATTGGTAAAAATGTTAAACACTGTTATGTGCTATAGAGAATATACCACAGTTTTCTCATTCAGAGTCTGCCCCACCTCCACTCCTAACTGTGGTCACACAGTCTGTCACAGAGGGAAAAAGAAAAAAAAATGGCAATAGAAACTACAAAATCTCCCCATTTCACATGTGAGCAGCACCATGTGAACTATGCTATGGAAACAATATATATAAGTAAGATAGCTCAGCCAAACAAGGATAACCCAAAGTCACCATTAAAGAGGTGGGAATATAGCTTTTCATGACTTGATTTTTAATTTCTTACTGTGTTTTTGTACAGTGTTCCTAACAGCAAAAGATGTAGGTGAAACTGTAAAGCCAGTAATAATAATAGAAGGAGAGGAGCTTAGCCAAAAGAGCAAGTTGTCCTTAAAAGGAGGTTAAATTCATAAATACAGACCATGTGTTAAGTGGTTAAAAAAAAAAAAAATTAATATGTGCTGAATAGTGTCACTGATATAAAAATAGAACAGGTTGCCTCATGCTTAATGGACCATATCAGATTCAGAAAAAAGTTTCTAAATATTTTTTTAGTTTGAAATAGCCACGTGACACAGAGCATTTACAGTGCCCCATGTTGGTAAACAATCAGCAGAACTAGGCAGCTTTTAGAGAACAACTGAAAAGTGTAAAGTGCAGTAAATGAGTTTTTAATACCGGGATGGTGATGAACTCAGTCCATTTGATCTTCTCTCAAACCATGTGATATGTTCTATGTGGCACAAAGGAAAGTGGAACTCTCCTAGAAAAAACACAGAACAGTCTGGATTGGAAAGCGACCTTAAAGATCCTCTAGTCCCAAACCCCCTTCCATGTACAGGAACACCTTGCACTATACCAGGTTACTCAGATCTCTATCCAACCTAGCTCTGAACCCTTCCAGGAATGGGGCATCCCCACTGTCTCTGGGCAACCTGTGCCCAGAATCCTTACAGTAAAGAATTTCTTCCATATATCTAACCTAACCCTACTCTCTTTATTTTGAAGAGATTCCCTCCTTGTTCAATCACTAAAGCCCCTTGTAGTATCTTTATGTAATGGAAGATGCTATAAGGTCTTCCTGGACCCTTCTCCAGGCTGAACAACCCCAGCTGTCTCAGCCTGTCTTCACAGGACAGGTGCTCCAACCCTCTGATCATTTTTGTGGCCTCCTCTGGACTTGCTCAACCTTCTTATGTTGGGAGCACCAGAAATGTAAACAGCACTGCAGATGGGAGCTCACCAGAGCAGGAGAGAGGGGAAGAAGTGCCTTCCTCAGCCTGTTTGCCACAGAGCAATGCCAAACACACAATATCTAAACCTCTCTCTTCCTTCTCCAAGACAGTGTTTAGTGAAACCCTATGACTTCCAGGAAACTCTGTCTTTACAAACCCCTGTGTAGGGCAATATAGAAAGGATTATTTAGGTGATGGGCAGCATAATAATCCACTGATAGCCTTCAGAGGCTACAGTAATTTACACAAATACTGAGGTTGTCTAAGCTGTGGCCACTGAGTAGTTCTACTCAGGATTTCTATAAGTGCTGGGTAGCTTGAACCTGGGAATCTTGCAGATTGTGAGTGACCATTCTCTATTTTCTAAAGAAAAGCTAGGTCCAACAGAAAATCATAGACTATCCTGATTTGAAAGGGGCCTACAATGATCACCACAGCACAATCTGCCCCTGCATGGCACAACCCCAAGAATCACCAGGTGCCTGAGAGCATTGTCCAAATGCTTCTTGAACTCTGTCAGGCTATAATCAGATAAATAAACAATCAGAACCACAGAATATTCAGAGTTGAAAGGCACCCACAAGGATGATGAAGTCCACATGTGAATGCTGTCAGGTGTGAGAGGTACTGGGGACCCAGGCTCTGGTTCAGACTTCTCTAATACTAACATTGCCCTGTGGCTGCTAACACCAGCGCCAACAAGAGGCAAAGAAAACTTTTCCTTTGTCCTAGGCTTTCAAAGGGGTGGTGGAGGAACATCACAACATGGTGAGCAATCACAATATCTTGTGGTGTATTTGATGCACGGAAGAAGGACTTGATAAACTCAACAGTTTCCCAGATTTGCTGTTTTACTTCTGTTCATTCATTGTCAGTTAAATCTCCTTCATTTCCCTTTTGAAATGGATTGTAAATCCTAGAGGCTCAAAGCAGCTCTGAATTTTCAGCTGAAATATTTTTTTCAAGAAACACTAATACAAGTTATAACCATTCATCCTGGTTTTGTGCCAGGTTACTTGGCAAATGCATAGAATTAGGTGGTTCCTTTAATCTAATTTGATGCTTTGCCAAGGTGGGTTATTTTTATTATTAACCTTCTGTCATGCCTGCTGTACAACAGTCCAGAAACCTCTCAAGTCTTTGGCAGAGCAGCAAGGGAGACTCTCTGGCAAAGGAATAAGAAGGACTCAAAACCAATGGAATTTAAATTATTATGAAGAACAATAAAAAGCTAAGTGACTAGATTGCTTAAAAATATCTCGAGGACCCTGCTACATCCAGCAGTGGGAGTTAGTGCTTGCTAACAAAGTATTTTTATTATTGTCAGGGTGGCCACCCAGAGGTGAATGTGGTGATCAATTCATACAAAAACAGGTATCTCTAGTGAAACAATTGTGTTCACAGTTATATTGCATCCTCTCTTTTTGATATTTCAGTAGATGTCAACAACCAACCGAACAGAAAATAAATGTGCTTTCATTTAGGTGAGAAAGGTCCCAGTTCTCCAAATCAGGAGTTTTCTGGGCTTCAGGAAATCATGATCTTGCTTTCAGATACTTGTGCTCTGTTTTCACAGCAGGAGGGTTGGTATTATTCTCTACTCCAATTCCAATTTCTTTTTCTTTTTTATTTATGTCTAGACCCTTCTACAGTAAATCTCCTCACCTAAAAGACACATAAATGGCTCACAGCTTCAGTCTAAAATGCTGTGATTCATTTGTGACCCACTGCTTTGTTTGGGGTTACCTAAAGAATACCCCCTTTTTTTTTTCTTTTTACCAAAAAATATTGATGGTATTTTGGATAAAATATGATTCCTTTGAAGAAATTGAGGCAATCAATCTTTTGTAGCAAAACTTCATGAGGATGCATGTTAGGAACTTTCTTCTCAGGCATAGCTCTGCAGAGGTAGACAGCTTCCAGTTCAGAATTTGCTTTATAGCCTCCAGTATTCTTCATGTTGGCTTCCTTCCCTTTAAAACAGGCAGTTCTTTTCGGCCTTTGAAACTTTGAAATCAATAGAATTATATACACGAGAAGATCAGTCTGCATACAGTGTTTCTGAGACACAGTAATATAATCTGACTAGCACTTTACCTCTTAACAGTCAGGATTTATGTTTTATTTAAATAGAAAAATCAGCACAGGAAGATCTCCAAACTAAAGAACTGCCTTGGCCCTTGGGAATTCAAACTCCAGATATTTTTCTTTCACATGAACTCTCTGATAAGTTGTATAAAGGGTGAGTATTTTAAGAGGTATTAGTCAACTAATGCCAAGTTAGGTGTCTCATTAATTTTTAAAGTATCTCCCCTGTTAACTTTTTATCTAAGTACCTGTTCTACCATATTAGGCTTTGTCTGTCTTACGTTATATTTAAAATAAGGAAAATAAAATGGGAAATAGCTTACTAACAAAAACTGAAAGACTCTCTCAAAGTTCAAAGACTCAAAAAAGCTAAGGGGAATTTACACAGGATCCCACTGCTCTCTACTTTTTGTATGGTCTTCCTAATATTTCTGCCAAACCCCCCAGTCTTTATAGGAAGTGGTTCCCTCACACACATTTCTCACTCTCATATTCCCTGCAAGATTCAGTCAACCCTTGTAACAGCACTTGGCAAATGCACTGACTGACACGACAGCAGATTAAGACCATTAATAAAATCCACTGCACAACCAACCTTCCAATGAGAGTGTGCCCTGTGGTAATGGGGAAACTGTCAGTAGTAACTAAAAAGGAACAGCAAATCTACAAAAGGGAACTCATAACCATCTAACCTACGTAGCCTGCAGTAATGACCTAACTAAAATGATTTAACTAAATAATACAATGTTTAACTTTCCTCAGTGAGAAGAGGAAAGAAGAAAGGCCGATATACTAAGGAATTTAATTTTAGGAAGCTTGCTCAAGGGAACATGAATGTTATTGGTATTTATTTTTTATTCTTGGAAATACCTATGGGATTGGTAATTTGCCCTTTAACACTTTTACCATTTCACACATCGAGCTATTTTATTGGAGGAGGAAATAAGTAAATGTGAGATAGGAATATGGACCTCCTTATTTTTCTATTTGTTTAGTAACAGCATGGTCCTCTCATGCTGTGTATGCAGCCAGAACAGATATTTCACTTTCTATCAGGCAAATGGGAATGGAAAGATGGAACCTTTGTGACATTAGTTTCTGTCAGGGTCATTTAATAGACATCAGGCTAAGCAAACTTTTAAGGAGAGATTTATAAGAAGAATGGAGGTTGAACTAGAGAGGAGGAAGCAGAAAGGTTTATTTGCCATACAGCCCTTATTACATTAGCACTGGAAAGCCTGGACTACAAAAGCTTGAGCAACAAAAATAAAATCAATAGGACCATTTGTATAAATTAAACTTACATTATGTGGCATGGCAACTGTACACAGCTGTACATTCTTCATGTAAGCAATCTTCTTACTTGGTTTAAATTAATGTCTGAGGAATAAGGGATATTCAGTCTCTAGCAAAATGGAGATAGTCTCAGTGGCTATTATCATGGAAAACAGAGGATGTGGTACTAGGAAAGAAAGAAGAAGGAAAAGGAGCTGGGAAAAAACCCTTATTTTAGATGCCAGTTTTCAGTCACAAGACAATGGTCTTTTCCCATTGACCTTAGCATCAAATCAGGCTGAATGATGACTGAAGGATGAGGAGGAACAGGGGAGGAGTAAGTGGGCCTCTTTCTCCGAATAATGTTGATTTCTGTACATGGGGGTATTGACCATCATTTTTGTACCTGAGCAAAGTGAAAGGACACGGGTAAAACAAGAATTTATTCCCTATGATATCCTATCTTCCTTTTCCTGTGACAAAGGACAGCTCTGTGGCATGCAGAAAGCTCCCTGCACAGAAGGTGTTAACCTTTTGCAGTGACCCAAAATGGGGAAATTACTAAGAAGGGCAAGAGATCTTCTCAGAAATTATAAATGTCACTCTTTAATGCGCATAAAGAATCTCTTTCTTTACCTTATTTTGCCTTTCATGATTCATTTTAGCAAGGGGTGATACTGAATTTTTCGGAAAGCAAAGGACTCCAGGGAGAGATATGTAACAGTAAGAAGAACTGCAGATAAGCCTGTGAGTCACATTTTCTGTTGATCTAAATCACTGTCATTCCAGCTGTCTTCATTAGAGAGACACTGATTTACACAGGCTGAGGATCTTGCCCTGTATTTCCAGGAATTAACAAAGAGTGAACGATTCAGAAATTTGTATTATAGTTCTTATTATATTTTCTTAGGAGAAGGAGGATGATGGTTTTATGTACAGTATCTACGTTGATCCATGGTTATCATTAATTGTCTTTTGGTACATGATACCTCTCTTATTAATAGATGAACTTCCCAGCTGTAAATGACAAGATAAATTGATTGACCAGCTGGTAGTTTGGAGATGCAGTATTTCTCCAAAGTATCCAAAGCTTGAAGTGGGGGAAGGGATTCATTTTGTTTTAACCAAGATTCAGCATCTCTTCATACAAACAGGACTAACAGAATAAATCTGATATACACATCTAGGTTATGAAGAAAAAAAAAAGGCATTTTCCTTTAATTGTATATTCTGACTTGCAAAATATTTCCCCTCCCCTCCCCCCAGCACACACACAGTAGATGTACCTTTGGTTTACTTTCGCATATTTTATGAAAAATGCATGATGAGGAGCAGCAGCAGGCAGCTGCCATCTGCCGGCAATTCCTCAACCTGGGAGAGGGGGCTGTGTGCTGACATTGATCCAGACATTTCAGAGATTACTACTGCAAATCAAAGTATATTTGGAAAAACAGAACAATAAATCAAAATTATCAGAATCTAATCTGGTAACAGTCTTTAGGATACACCCCTATTCACACTGCAGTTCCCTGTCAGACTGACAGTAATCACAGTCATCCTGATCTAAGAACTTTGGTTTCCGAGCAGAAAAACAGAGAACTGAACCTGACACCATGTGCCCTGAGCAGGAATCCTTCTAAAAACTGTTTCTTTTTTTCCTTTTTTTTTTCTTTTTTCTTTTTCCTTTTTTTGTTTTTTAATTTAGAAGCTAGGCGGAGAAGTGATGGGGGAAGGAGAGAGGCTGCATTTCTGAAATTCTTTCTTTGTGAATCAGCAGATAGCGCTTCTGGAGCTCGGAATGTTTCCTCTTGGACAGACTCCATCTCCTTTTTTGGTCTGCAAATGCTTGAGGTTAATGGTTGGGGTTGAAGAAGTTGAAGCACATGGTAGTGCTTTGAATATGAAAAGAGGAATTTGCACAATATGGGTGCATTAGTCATTTGCAGTTCACTAATTATCTGTTTTATGTTAATGCTAATGCTCCATGTAAGTAAAGTAAATTAACACGATAACATAAAAGAAGCAATTAATGGAATATATAACATTTGTAGCTTTAATAAAACCAATTTCATTCCACACACAGAGAAAGCAGCTATTTAGGTCTCTGAAATAAATGAGGAGCTTGCTGAAACCTTGCTGCTCTAAGTAATACCAAGGACAGACTCACATGACATAATATTGTTGCCATAGTAACAGGGATGTGCACCAGCGGAATCATGCCCATATATCATTAATTTAGTGCTCTGCTAAACACAAAATAATACCTCTCCTAATTATATTGTGCCTTTGATTCTTAAGAATGTAACACCATTATTACCTAGAGTCAACAGTAGGACATTTGAGGCACAATGGCTATCAGAACATACAACTTAACAAGAACATATGGTTTGTTGTACACTTTCTTGGACTCAAAAAAAAAAAATCCAAAGAATCCACATCCACAAGTCTTCCATATCCACAAGTCTCCCCTAATTCTCCTATATATGCCACGGAGGAAGCTAATTGGATGTGTGCCATTTGGCAACAACCTTCTTTACAGTCTTCCTGAGGCTCTGTGATATCAACCACTTCCCAAAGCCTGGAGGCTCAGCTTGATTTAGAACCGCATCTGGTGCTTTTGGGAAGTGCGTTTGATATCAGCAATCACACTGCACACACACAACTTCCCGAATATCACATCCATACCCAGAATACTCATAGCAGCAGCCAAAAAAGGGGGAGGGAAAAAAAAAACACAGCGTAAAAAGCTGTGACTAAATTTACTGATGAGAAAACGCTGATGTTGGTGAAGCCACAGGATGACTTGAAATGTTAGTAATGTTATTAAGTCACCTTAGAGGAAATCACCCTGCAGACTAATTTAGGGAAAGGCTGTTTTATGGCACAAAGTGTTTCATTCAGGTGATGAATAGTTTCCAGAGGATCCACGAGATTCAGGAGGTTGCAGGATCTCACACTCCTCTCAATCCTGTTACCTTACTTCTGTCACTCACTCTAATTCAGTCAGGTATTTCAGAGCATGTAGTGGAAACACACCATGTGGTCTTGCTGAAAGCAAGAGCACAACTCATCTCCACCAACTCCTCAGTGTGAAAATGCCTTCCGGATTTGGAGTCACAGTGTTTTATTTTCCTGTACCTTGATCCTCAAGCACATCACACTGCTTCCTCCTAAGTGGGTTTGCATGATCAGCTTGCTCATTTTGAATCTCAGCTTCCTTCTGATTTGCAGAAGAAGGCCAGAGAGCTCTGCTGAATGACGGGCTAATTTCGTATCTCATTTCTCTGGATGGAAGGGAAATCTCCAAGAATCTGCATCTCCCCCATAACCCTTCTCACATTCCAGTCTGGATGACCCATTTTGCAGGACAGCACACAGGTGCATCTCTCCCATAGCCATCTTCTGATATTCCCCCCCCAAGGATGTATATATACGTTGTTTGATTCTCTGTTTCTTCCACCAGAAGAGATGGAAGGATTTTCCCCATTTTCCTGGCCACCCTTCCCCATTAATCTGAAACATCTCCCACTTCAAAAAAAAAAAAAGGTATTGCAGGGGGGCTAGGGGATGGTGTTTAATATTCTTTTATATAAATTCAGTTCGTAATCTCAGTTAAATGCTTGGTTCTCTTGAGGTGAGACATAATAATCATCACGTTACCTGTATGTATTGGACCTCCATTTTTAACATTTTAAACTCAAACATTTTAAAACATTATTTTTTCCTGAAAAGACGATATAATTTGTATGCAGTTTTCCTAGTGATTATTCTGGGGGACATTTTTCCTCAAACGATGATTACAGTCCTAACAAGGTTCAATACCTCCCATCGCTTCCCGGCGTGGATTCCGAGGACCACACTGTCACCTAGTGGAACGCTCCTGCAGCCAGCCCGGCACCCACCAGCGGGGCTGCCCGGGAGCCCAGGTCCCTGCTGCTGTGCTGTGCTGGCCTCCGTTTATGCAAAAAAAACAACAACCCCAACCAAACCCAATATAAATAAACAGTTGTTTAAATAAATAAATAAAATCACAGACAAGCTGAAGAGAGCCAGTAGGCAAAGTCTGGGACTATCTGTTACTGTTGTTATCTCTAAGCAACCAAAAGCATCACTTGTAAAGTTCTGTTTGGAAAAAATATGTTCTCTTACACAGGGACTTGTGTCATTCACAGCACTGTAAATAAGAGCTATATGCATGAATGGGTAGGAGTCTCTCTCTACTTCATTAAATGAAAATCCAGTGCAGGCTAATGCTAAATAAAATTTAATGTCATGTACGTCTACTTTCAGTGCCTGCTTCCATTGTACACAGTATAGAAACAGCATGTGACAGAGCTAAGTAACATGTTTTGCTTTCATTCTATTTTAAATTTAATTACTCCAGCTTTTATATTGCTGACGCATAGCAGGCACCTGATTTATAATATGATATTAAAAGGGAAATTACTCCTACAAGTAGCCTTAAGTAGCACTTACTTCTAGCCTGTGCTTCTTCCAGACAGGAGCCTTCTGACAGACCTTGGATTACAAGATGGATTTGCCTAAAATAACCTCTGATTTAATAAATCAACAAGAATAATCAGCAGCAAAATTAGGACATTAGGACACTGTACTTTGGACCAGACTGTCCAATACCTGGCTAGATCCAGTGCTGCCAATGGGTACATGAGGTTCCTTTGTCTAAGAAACTGGTTGAATATTTCTTGATATTAATCTATGCAATTTTTGGCAAGGGGAGAGCACAGGAACAGATTGCAGCTTTATTCTCTTTACCCAAATGCAGGGACTGTACAAGAATCCTCCTAGCTCTTAGTAGAAGACAGTTTTGCTTTCTTTGGTGCCCAAAGGGCACAGAAGAGTTGCATTATTCAGTGTTCAGAATGTTCCCAAAAAGCCCTAAAATGTCCACTCGTGTTCAGCCAGGGTGTAAGACGGCTTGTGTCCAAGCTCTCATAAAGTATCCTCTGGAGACCACTTTTGGCTTCTTTAAAGCCCTTTTATACCTTAAGGATGGCAAAGAGAAGCACTATTATGACGGATTATCTGTCCTTTGTCAGTCTGTGCTGAGGTCCTTCAGATGTGACCTGAACAGAAGAGCACTGGGTCACTGTGTTTTCTGGAGCCTGCTAGGTGCAATTCCTGTACAGCAAAGAACTTCAGGCACTGAGGAAGGACAATACATTGCAAACAAAACAAAGTATAGTTTTACAGACTCTTTTTCATGTTTTAGAAATGATTTATAATGGAGTGATTAATAATGCTGTTTATTGTGATTGTTTAGGCAAATGTGACAGAACACAGCAGCTCAGCCATAGCAAGAAAAAGCAAAACATATTATTTTTCCAGAAGAATGAAGCTAGACAAAATGAAGGATACAAAAGGACAAGTGCTATAAATTTAAAAGTCTTCCAATTATGCCATCTTGCAAAAATTTCCCCATGGTGTGGGCCACAGCCAAACTTTTCCTCTCATTCTTTCAGTATGCAACAAAACCCTAATGTGAGGTCATGAGGCAAAGATGCCTTTTATTCTGGCATTTAAAATTGCTTTCTGTGAAGTGCCTGGAAGAGAGATTCTCCAAGTGAACCTCAGAGCAGACACTGGAGGACATCATCATCATCCACTTGCAAATATTTCTGTCAACAAAAAGGAAAGCTCTATTTTTCAAATTACATACCCTCTACAAATTACTCCCACAACTGTAATTAGGAACATGCCCCCAAGTACAAATAAAACACACTGTAAAAAGCAGAACTTCTCTCTGCAATTTGACAGGGGCACTTTGTGAGAGACTTACTAGGTTTCTTTGTACTTAAACTAAAATATTGGATCCACACTAATACAGACTTCCTGTAACAAATTAGTCACTGAGACCTGAAGGTTTCCTATCATAACCAGCTGAATTACATTAGGCATCATTCCATATGAAAATTAATAGTCCATCTCACACAACATAGTGTAGATAATTTTATTTCACTCTACCTTTAGCCCACCTACAGAGGAACCTTTTAATTGCCATTAAAAACTGAGTATCACCATCTCGGGACTGGTTGTGCATCTCTGCTCTTTTGTGAAACATCATGGTGCTGTATGAATTTCTCCTAGTGGCTGTGGTTCTCAAATATTCTTTTTAGGCCAGTTCCAGCATCCTGCAAAATCAGTGGAAGTCCTTCCTTTGATTTCAGTGGGAGCTGGATGAAATCTGTAATTTATAAATTACTAAAGCAGCTGGAATTTGAGACAAGCCCTCGGATTGAAATCTACAGACGTCTGAGATAACTTACAATTACTGTATCTGAGGAAGGTAACATGGGATTTTATTGCATAGCATTTTCCCTAGGTACTTACAGTGAATTATTGAAATAAGACATATGGTTTTGAACAGCGTTACATTCAGCATTGCATATTCTGAACATTTCTGGGTTTCAAATAAAACAGTGTGACATTAAACAGATATGATGTCTTTTACCAAAGGGTCTTGCAATGCTTTAGAAGCAGCAATTAAGCTGGCAAGGTATTTAAGTGATGCTACAGATGGTCACTAAGGCACAAAGACATTTCCAAGGTCACTCAATAAATCAGTGACAGCAACAGAGCTAAACCCCAGGCATCCCTGTCTCCCCACTGCAGCCACATGTGGGGCCAGCCTGTGCCTCTGTTCTGTGGTTTCATTGTCCCACACAATCGTTTTGTTTGTTTTTTTTTTTAATTTCTTAGAGGTTTTTGTGAGTGCCGGATGTTTGGTTACATGAATTGAGCAAGCTAATCTGCTGATGTAAATTGGCTGGATTTGACTGACTCCTGAGCAGTGCAGCATTTGCATTTAGCTTTGATACAGAATGATGTGAAATATGACAATTTGGTGCAGTTGGCTGCTGTCATGCTTCGGTCCTGCAGGTCTGATTTAAGACACTGTCACTGACTTCATTGGAGCTATGGCAGCAGAAACTACCCAAGGATCTGACCCAGTAATCTCCTAAAACCTTTGAAAAATACAGAAGCAGCTAGAATTTCACACAACAAAAATGACTGATATATCACAAATCATAGTTGGGCATTTTACACATTCAACAGTCTCTTTAACTATTTACCTGCAGTTAAAGATTTGGAATGAAAATACAAAAAAAAAAAAAAAAATTGATGCCATCAGTTTGATGTAAATACATAAATAAACAGAAACTGAGACTCGTGGAACTCAAAGAAGCCAGGAGTAAATGAACATTTGATACTAAATGTTACTTTTTGAACAGTAAAAGAAATTGAAACAATTTTCACAATGCCCTGCAATGAGACAATTATAATTATCCATAAAAAATGCTTAGTTTAGATGAGTAGAGAACATTTGCAAGGGGGAAACTGAGACTGAGAGTTGATGACCTTGCCTCCGGACACAGAACAGCTCGTAGTGGAGTTTAGATTTTACCATTTCTCAAACCCCCATCCTGTATTCATTCCCCCAGAGCTCAGGCTCCTAATTTAGGAGGCATGTATTTAGCAACACACTGTCAAAACAAGTCATCATTTTTCAGGAAGAGATAATGTGACTGGAATTTACAAGCACCTTTGCCATGTTTGATCATCAGCGTAAAACTCTGTCTGCCTCCTACTGCCAGATTTCCTCGAACTTGGAACTCTTCCATAAGCATGACTGCACAGCCCAATAAGTCACCATTTCCTAGGTCAGCTCTTCTGAGGTGAAACCCTCACCCACCTTCCACTTAGAAAGAAGATAGGGAATGTCTTTGTGGGTTTTTTGACAATTATTACTCAGACATACATGTTTACCTTTAAAATCAAACCAAATAACATATAAAGATTACCTTAAAAAGAGAAATACTGTGCAAAGATTATGGCCTTTCACATTACCTATAAAAATACCTTTCATTTCTGACTCATGACCAGCATACATGTGGCCATATTCTGAAGGGCAAGAGAGTGTCTGGATGGTAACCAAATGTTATCTCATTCTCTGACTATTTTAAAATATTCATTAACGTGAACCCAAGCTTGTAAAATGGAAAAATTATTTTAGTACTCTTATCATCATTCATAACATAGCAATGGCATGCTAATGAGCAAGAAATAGTCTCATTGCAAGAAATAACCCCATTGCTGTAAAATACCTGAGGAAAACTACAGGACATTGGAACTAACTCATTTCAATGAAACTGTGCAAGACAAACTGGAGTAAACCAGAAGGCATGTGATGGTTATATTAAAAACATTCCCTTGTTGAAGATTTGTATTCTATTAAAGTCATAGTTATGTTCTTAGCTCCTCAGTCAGAGAAAAAAAGGGTGAGTTCTTCAACTCCAAAGCCCCTCAACCTCATTATGATAGGAAATAGTTTCATTTTAGAAAAACCATAAATATCAGTTAACTAATCTGCTTCTAAGTACATATGAACTTCTGGTATCTACAGCTGTAAGGAAGTAGACTGCAACTAAATCTAGGAGTACATGCAAGGTTAAAAATGAAGAGGTCATCCACTAGAACAGAATTATTCTTATGCTTATTACCATTTTATTTGAAATGCATTTGTAGATATGGTAAACTTTCCCAGATATATCTGCTGAAACTAAAGACCCCTTTTAAATTTTTCTTTTAATTCAGGTTGTTGATTCTAGATGCTGTGGGAAAAGAATTCTTGCAGTGATTTAAGCAAGCACCCAGCACCCATGTAAACATTTATCCTTCTACAAAGTGCAGTGCTGTTTTTTTGCGAACATTTCCATCTCTTTTATGTTCCTTGGTGCTAGGCTATTCAGTCCCACATGATTTTTCCCATTTTCTCAAAGGCTGCAGTCACTTTTTATTGCAGTCAGCAGTTTCATTTGATTTGTAGGACAAATGCTCTTGGCACTTGGGGTATCATTCTTGCATTTAAGTTTCACAAAATATACACTGAAACAGGCTTATTTCATTTTCTCTGGTACAGAACTCCCTACAGTCTTAAAGGACATAATCTACCAAAAGTGTGAGCACCAAAACTCACACTTGGAACTCTATCTGGAGACATGATCTCCAAGAATTGATTAAACAAAGAGTTAATTTGTTTGAATAATTAAGGGAAGTTCTCCACTTAAATACCAGAAACTGAACTGAGAGGCTTAGCAAGGATTCTGAATATGCTTAGCATTCCACATATTAGCGTGGGAGAAATGAAGCTTCTGAAGACTAATTTTATTATTTGTGAGATATATGTCCTTCTGTAGGATGAGTCACTCTAAAAGTGAAGAAGGCTTTTGCTTGGTTGTCAAGTTGAATGTTTGAATTATGTCTCTTTGGTAGATATCAACAGCTTTTGAAAATCAAGAAAAGTTGAGAAAAAATCATGAACACAGAGAACTGATGAAAGATTTTAAATAATAATTATTCTGTGTATAATATTAGACCTGAACTCCTTTGCTTGCAGGGTAGTGAAACAAAGGAGTAATGAGTGACAACTAATTTATACCTATAAAGTGAACTGTGACCAACTGTGTGTTTGAAGAACCTCACTATGTACGGCTTGATAGTGGGAATTTTTCACTATGCCATGATAAATGTGATGCTTGTTTACCATCATTGCTTCCTTTCACTCTATATTGACTTCACTCCACTGGAAGTAAATTTGCATCTGGCACATGGATTATAATGAATGGTCATTAAACCTTAATTATCATTTGAATCTTAATTATCATCTGTTTATAATAAACGCTTTGGGACGAGGCAGTACTTAAAGACCAGGATGTGCCAATATTTCAAGGCTGAAGACTTGGCTAAGATGAACAAGTGGTGGTAAGAGCTGCTTAGGAATTCACTGGAACAAAGCAAGTAAGACATTGTGGAATGGAAGTTTGCAGTTCAGTTTTTAGTAAAGAGAAAGGGACAAAGAAGGAGAGCCAAAATTTTGAAGAAGAGGCATACTTTGAAGTAATTCCTGAGCTCCTGAAGGTCTCTACCTATTGTTCAAAAGCTTAACGAAAATTCAGAGTAATAAGGCAAGAAAATGATTTGAAGTGTTCATTGCTCTGAGCAAAAGTTATGAATGACTGGTTTGGGAATGGTGCTTGTTCCTAGTGGAGAATTAGAAGACAATGAGCACTTGCCAAAGCTGTCTGTCAAAAAGGCCAACAAGTACAGGAGCAGACTCTGAGGAGTTATGCCTTATGTCGTCTACTTGTCAGTATCCAGACTGTTCAAGTCCAAGGTAGGTGCTTACATCTACTCATATGAATCTCATCCAAGGCACTCACTGCACGTGAGCCAAGTATGTGAGGCACAAGCACAGCAGTCAGTCAAGTGCCCAGAGACAAAGGGAAACTGCCAGGGCGGGAAAAATATAGACTGTCCATTTAAAATGTCATCTAAGTTTTAGTGCTCTTGAGAGAGTGAAATATTTCACCTGTTAATTAAAATGAACAGGACCTGACTAATCCCTCTGTACTTCTTTGTAAATCCAACCCTCCCACTTCCTCCCAATTTCAAATGTTCACAATTTTATAAATCTATAAACCGTGTTCCTTGAAATGTGGTTTTTTATTATTTAAACCCACAGAGGTTGGATTTTTAAAATTTGGTCATATCCTTGAAAATGCATGATTCATAAACTGTGTGTTTCAGAACATTTCTATGTCTTACCCCAACTTACTCTACATTTCAGTCTTTCCCCCTCAAAGATACTCATACTCAGGCATGCTTCTGCAGCACACAAGTCCCCATGATCTCAGCTGCACCACAAGACTCGTGACCATGAGTCAGGTGTTATAAACTATAATCACCTCCCTGGGAAGAGGGATGAGTGAAGACTCAGTCCTTGGAAGCTCTAGTTCATTACCCACCCAGCTCCTTGGTGGCGAGGAACAAACACTGGGCATAGAGGTGCCTCAGACTCTGTACCTGCCTGTAGCCTCAGCCAATGAGCTCTATACATAATTCTGTATAAAACCTTACACTTGTATAGTTAGAGCCTCTGAGGAATACAAGGAAACTCACTGAATATCAGCATTATATAAAAAGACCATTTCTTCTTGCCTTCTTGCAGTCTCACTTGCAGCCCTTTCCCAGGGACTCACCAGAAGGAGGTGATCACATAACACAAGAAACACAATGCCTGCCAGACAGAACCCAGAGCTATGACAGATAAAGATTGTAACAAACCTGTGGCATGAAGCTTATTAAATCTTTCAGAATTTTATATTATCATTCACTATTGTTGATGGGGACATTCCTGGGAACTATGTAAACATCCAGCTACCTTTTAATCTTGCTAAGTCTTCAGCCTTAAAAGCATTCTTTCCACGAAATTTTAATATTTACCTGCTCTGTGCAACAATATATTTCTTTTTATCTGTTTTGAATTTACCACCTTTTAATTTCATAAAAGCTCCCATATTCTTGTGTTATGAGACAGGGAGAACAGATGCTCCTGATCTATTTCTTCTATACTTTTTATTATTTGGGTTTTTTTATCACATTCCCTTATTCGTCTTTTTTATCCCAATGCTTTCAATTTCTGTTATGAGTTTCTCCACTGCTCTATTCATTGTATAAATGAAGATTAAAAATTAAATAATTTTAAAATACTTAAATCAGATAAAATGGTTGAAGCACACAAAATAATAAAATTATAAACATCTGCGTTCGTGGGATTTTTTTTTTTTTAAACCTCCAATGATACCAAGGACAGAAAAATATTAGTAACAAAGTATTTTATTTCAGGCAAAATCAGCCTCAATACAGAAAATGTATCTTGTTGTCATTATGTATAAAAATACAGATAAATACACAAACCTACTTATTCATATACAGAGATCTAAATATATAAATGTACACATGTCCATACAATATGTTTCATTTACCTCCAGGTATTATGAGTTCTATGGCCACAGGTCAGTGAAATGGTTGAACTAGAATTGTGGGTACAAAGATTTGACAGTCCATGATACACCTCAGCATGTTCCAGACACTGAAATTTATTTGCCAGACTGTTTTAAGAGAACAGGCATTAATATGACAGAATTCTAGTTAAAATACAATATTCATGGTGTTATAGAGCAAGTAACATGGTGCCTATAAACCTGTTCTGTTAGCAGGAAAATTAAGGATGGGTCTTACACCAGCTGCTGAACGCAATCTTGCAATCATCACAAATAAGTAACTTTACTCAAATGCATTTATCTTGGCCATGTTAGCTTTCTCATCTTTAATCCAGGCCCCTGTTTCATTTGATTTATTGCAATCATTACCCTCTTAAATCACAGCCTGAGACACCTTTTTGAGCTCAAATAGATAAATATTCTGCTTTCCTACAAGTAACCCCATATATTTATTTATTTTCTTACTCTGAAGTTGTCCTTTTATGTTATAAATGGCAGTGAATGCACTGTATTTGAACAGTAAAACCGTTATTCAGTCTAGAATTTCAGCTTCCATATGAAACATGGATTATAATATGGTTTACAGCACAATCTGTGGCCACATTACTGTCTTAAATCACCACCAGATTCCATCTGTCTCTATTTGATCAACACACAGAGAAAATGGGAGCCAAGATATAACAAGCATTTGCTGAAACTTTTTATGAACCTGTCCAGTTTATTTTGCACTTCAAATAGATAGAAGCAAAACCAGGAGTGAGGAACATAATCTCGTGATTTAATCTCCATTCCCATCACCGTTCAGCAATGCACTCCGTGTCAGTCTGTGCACCAGGTTCATATTTGCTGAAGCAGAAATGAGCTTGGGAACCACCGTGAGTACACAGCCTGGCATTGATTCTGGTTCTTCCACACTGCCCTGTGAGAGTTCAGGAGGAGTAAAGCTCCCTTAAAGAAGACAAGTGAAGGCCATATTTGCATTTATTCACCATCCTGTCTAAACCAAAGGACAGATCAATGCCTCCTGCTCTCCCTACTCACTTATCAGTCATTGGGCATCCCCATCTGTACCTGGGCATCAATATTTTTGGAATCTGCTGAAGTCAGGACATGATTTCCCAGAGAAGGAAAAATCTTTTCTCTCCTGCTCTGTTCACCTGCACCTCAGGCAGCACAGTTGGATTAGTCAGCACTGCCTATCCAGTATCTGCAGTACAATATCTTTGACTAGGAAAAGACAAACATAATCTTTTCATGCAGTGGAGATAGGACCAATTCGTTAAAAGTGCAAGCAAAGAACAGTGGAAAACTGATACGTTTCTGTACTGCAAAGGCACTTCCTTAACACAGATTTTCCTGGTTTCAGCTGGTTTAATGTAATGCATGCTGAGTTTCCCTCCATGATTATAGAATATCTAAGTGAGAATGCTGAAAGGAAAATAATAAGTCAATACTATATGAATTCTAAAGATTTCCAAATGAGACCTGAATTTTTTTCTTTCTATTACAAAATAGAAAGCAAAATGTTGGCAATATTTGAGAGTCAATCAGCTGCACAATTTTTATTCTCCATTTAAACAACTGAAGACAGTTTTTCATTTTGGTTTATCAATATTCACAACAGGATACTTTTATTTTTGAAATGACTTATACCCTAAGAATGAGTCAGTTTTAATATTTTTTAAAATACAAAAGAATTCAAGTCCAGTTCTGGAGGTGTGCAGACGGATGTATTCTTTACAAACAGCAATGGCCATGCTATTGAAATCAAGTTCAATGTTGCAAACATACCTTTGTATCATATCAGCTTTTCTGAGTATGAATTCTTGAAATTACAGGTCTAGCATATATTTACCTCACCCACAGTTCTTATAAGAACAACTATTTCTGCTTGTGTGAGGGGGGCAGGTTTGTGTTTCTACAAAGATCAGTTTTCTCTCAAAGCCACATTCTGCCAATACACTTCAGGACAGGAAAAGTTGAAGACAGGCAGATGTGTCCCTTGCTTGCAGATTTGGGTATGGCAAATCCAAGTCCTGTTTGGATCCACTGGCAAGGGGCTTGCCAGCAGCTGCAGCAAGCAGAAAGCCTTTCCTTGCATATATGATATAAGGAAGAAACCTTGACTCTAAAGAGCCATTACTGGTGTAGCCATTGCAGATATTTTTTTCTTTCATGTCAACAACCTGCAGTAAAATTCCCTCATAGCAAGGCGTTAATTCTAATTTAAGTCACCCACTCCCTTCTCCAGATGCTCAGCAGAAGGGATATCTGAAAGTCTGCTGGGAGCTCAGGGTCTGAGCCAAAGCCCAACAAAGCCAGGAGGTTGCTGCCCCAAACCAGAATGAATCATCCATCCTGCAGCATTTTCACATTTATGAGTTTGCCCAGTCAGTATCCGCTGATCAAGTCAGGTGGCCAAATATTTATCACATCCCACTCCACCCAGCCTGACCACCTGGTTGCACAATGTATCTGTGCTGCACAAAGGAAGTGCTAAAGCCTGAGAAGTTATTCCAATTCAGGTTTCCGCTAACTCTGAACGCAAACTGCTGGCAACTGTTGGAATAAAACTTGACAAGCTGTCACTCTGCCTACAGTGAAGAGAGATAAGCTGTGGTTTTACACAAGGACCTGTCCAAATGAAAGAAAACAAACATTGAAACCACACATTTAAGAGGTTGCAATGAAAACTGACTTGATAATTAAAAGAAACTTTTCAATTGAACAAATGATACCACTCAAGAGCTTTGTTGCCAGCTATTAAAATTCCTCAGAGGAACATTTTTAACCATGAATTTTAGTGTTTTCTGTCAGTGGCAGCTGGGTACACCAAAGACCAAGGCACGAGGCCAGCACAGGGGATATAAGAGCTGGCTGCCTCTAGTGCCCTGCTCCCTCTTGACCAGGCAGACAGCTGCCCATTAGAAATGAGTGCCTCCAAGCCTGTCCCGTCCTGGTCACTCTGTCTGCTGACATTGCCAGGGGGTCGTTTTCAGATAGAGACAAGAGTGCACCACAAATGCATAAACATGTCAAAACGAGACTGTTTAAAACTCTGTTTTATTACACTGGAGCTTGCAGCAGTGATCAGGAATGACTGATGAGTCTGGGTTTCGGGTTTGAGGATGGCCAAGTTTTCATTAAGTTACATCATTTTTGGCCTTGACCACTGGCTTTTATGTTTTTAAACTTTTTTGCTGGCACAGGCCTTAATGATCCCCATCCAGCTACCCATCTCAAAATAGGTTTACCTCATGCTTTTCAAGAGAGATTTTATTAGCGTTGCCTAGTGGTGAGAGGAAAGCTCAAAGAGCCCTGTTTAGCCTTTAGTCAGAAAATGCCACGCCACTGATGTATTAAAAACCGCTGCAGTAAGTCAGAGGAAGAAAAAACAGAGAAAAATAAGAAATAATAGTGATAAAAATAAGAAATGAAAGGGCAGATTCTTCCATAATTAATAGATCACAGAGCTCTTCACTATTAATATAAATTCAATTCAGCTACCATTGTGTCCTGGACCTTCTTATTCTGTGTATGTAACGGTTTTTCATTATTAGCTGTTCCATCAAGTCTTTATTTAAATGCTTTCTGTCATGAACCCATCTTACTCTGTCCTCTAGGAAACATTTGCTCATTCTAGGTGCAGAATGGATAATGAAGTCATCCATTACAGGCTGTGGTCTACTCTGTCATACTCAGTTTATTCAGCAGAGAAGTGTCTCATGGATACAGGCACAAGCTTGCAGTCCTTCCAGCAGGAGATACAGTCCTGGCTGACAGTATTTTTGATGATAAACTCCACAAGCCACATTCCTGTAGGTGCCTTTGCATGCTGCCTGCAGGCCTGCTACCTGCCAGCTCAGGCAAAGACTTACTCAGGCACTGCAGGAATCAGTTCCCAGTACAGGATCCTGTGTATTTCCCCAGGCTGGATGGCAGTGCTCCCCAGGGAGCTCAGGGTTAAGGCTCCTACTCTGCCAATCTCTTTGTAAGGTGTTTATCCAGAGTGCTACCCCCCAAAAGCTTTCCCCTGTTCCTTGCCTGGATCCTGTTTACGCTAATAGCCGGAAATTTTGTTTTGTAACAGAGGAAAGACAGTTCCTCTCCAAAGTCTTTAAAAATTACATATTCTACATTACAAATCCAGACAGAAAGTCCAGCTTTGTAGGGAAATTGAAAAAAAAAGATTCCTTAAACCCTGTAAATAATCTCCCTTAATTGTAAGATGCAGTTTAATGCTTAACATCAAGACAAAACTGAAAGGACTTATTTTCACTTGAGAATGTCAATAATCTTTATTTAGACACTTTCTATTCTGTGGATCATTTTAATTATAATAATGGTCAAAAATTCAGATTTAAAAAAAGGACTGAAATGAAGGGGCTTTCCAGAATATGGAAGATCCAATTTGAATTTTGTTCTAATTCTAAAGTTCACAATTAAATCCCAAGAGATTCCTATCTGACATAAAAGTCCCCACAAATCTTAGTGAAGGATGATGTATCATTGTTTTTTAACTGGTTGCAAGCATTCAAAATAGCTGATTAATTCAAAAAGCTTCATAACAGAAACAGGGTAAGTTGAGAAGATGAGTGTAGAGAGCAAGAAAATGCATTTGGAATTTCGATTCATGTTCAGAAAAACATTTAAGTCCGTGCTTAGCTTTCAGCAGGTCCAAGCTAAAATTAAGTTAAACATGGTTAATATGCTTTCCTAAACAGAGATAATTTTCTGCATCAGGTTGTTAATGAACAAATAGTAAGTGAGACTTTTTTTCCTGCTAGACGTACAAATGAATCACAGTAATTTCCAAGCAGCAAGTAATAAAACGATATTGTGAGGAATACCTTGCTAAGAAAATCTACTATGAAATGTTATATAAAAATAACAGATTGTTCTGCATTTGATTTCTCCAAATGATCTCATTTAAATGTAAATTTTAACTAAGTTATGCTTCCCTCGGTGGTATTACTGTTTAAACTAATTGCTGGCTGTTAGAACTCAAAATCGTGTGTATGCAGCTGTGAATAATACATTTCTATCATCTCACTAAAGAGCTCAGGTTTGTCTCTCTTGATATCTCTTTGTCTTCATGGTATTATTAGAACTAGTTTTCACACCAAATTAAGTTCAAGAAAGGTAACGTAAGAAATCTTCAAAATAGATTTTGTAAGAGGTTAGGTAGGTCTCTTCCAAGGGAAACATCTGTATGTTTGCACAATTTTACCTGGAAGTCACTCTGTTTGTGCCTTACAGTGGTGACCACGCACAGACACCAAGACTCGGCCCAGACAAATACATACCCAAAAACACTCCCTTTTGAGGCTTTGCAGAACTGTGCATGTTCCACCTGTCCCCAGTCTTTAGCTTGCTCTCCAAGAGAGCTACACAGCAAGTCAGTAGCTGCCATTGGTGCAGAAAATAACAACCACAATATATAAATGATTTGGTGTAAGAATGATGTAGGCAGGAAGTGGCAGGTGATATATTTTCCAAATTTATAGTTCTCCAAGGTGGACCTTGGAGAATTTCCATTTCATATTGTGATAATTTATTTGCAAAATTACTCAAAAAATACTAACAAGAGTGCTCTAAGTGTAAAAAAAAATTTTTGTGAGGTGCTTAGATAGTACAGCCACAAAAACCCCAAATCAAACAATATAAAATCAAAAAAAAAAACAAACAAAAAACCCCAACAACAACAACAACAAAAACAAACAAACAAAAAACATAAAAAATGCAGACAGATAAAACTTCAATGAGAGCACAGACAAAAAACTAAGTGTGAATTCCAGCTACTTCTGAGAAAGGAGAGCTTAAAAAAAACCACCCCTGTTACTTGAAAAACTAAGTGATCCTACTGGAACCCAATGTAGAGTTTACATGCATTATTCAAAAGCCAAACTCCTGGTCTTCCTTTATGCATCTCTTGCCAGCAAAGCTGAAATATTTTACTTTGTCCATTTCCTTTTTTCTGCCAGTGCTGCGAAATAAATTAATTCATTCATCCTGCTGTCACTTTGCTTTAAATGAGGTTTCCAAATATTCATTTAACTTAAAATATGAGCTGAAGATGATAAGTTTTGACCAGAGGTGGGAGTTTTAATGATTTCAGAAACTAGCAACTGGGCAGAATCTTTCTACTTTGATTACCAATTAAAACCTAATCAAATTGTAACCTCTCAGGGGCTGGTTATGAAATTCATTGACACCTTGCACCTCATTCTTTGAGCAGAAAACCACTTTGTAACTGGCACTTACTGGGTGACTTGTTGGTCATCCAAGCAGAACAAGTTTTAAGATTTAAGATACTTTGAAACTGAATCTTTTGCAAGAGCTGAAGAGTGTGCAAGGTCCTTCTGCTGGATGAAGTGTGCTCCCAAGCTGGAATTGCTGGGAGCCCTTCCACCTCCCACGTGGGCTTGAGTTCACAGGTTAAAGCCCAACTTTAACTTTTCTTGGCACTTTCTCTAGGACTGTCAGCAATGACAGTGTCATTACTTTATCTGTGTAGCTCATTTGCTGGTAGTGGGTGTGTTTTTAGGCTCCTGCCCAAAGTGCTAGGAAAACAGTAACACAATGTAAAGAAATGGATCCTCCCACAAATGCCACAAACTTTATGGTTGCCAAACCTAACATCTATACTTAACACACCCATGGACAGTCAAATTGCACCCCAATAGTTACCAAGTCACCACAGAGCTAAAACAAAGTGCTGCACCCCTTTTAATATGAGTTCATGACCCCCCACATTTAGAGAAAAAAGGATAGTATTTTACAGTAGCATCCAGAAAAGGTTGATTTCTCATGCTTGCTGCTGGAATATAAACTGTGATTATTGCAGTCAATCAAGTTACATTTTATTTCTACAATGATTTTTTTCTCAAAATAAATTAAAACACTTCAATAACCATAAATTTTGCTCTGCTTTCTAGTCTCCTAAAACAAATGGCAATTACATGAAAGTGTATCCCAAAGATACAATGATAGTTTGGAAGTTAATGAGGGAATACAAAACTATGGTTCTGACAACAGCCATTATATTTTCCACATTGCATAATGTAGTTGCTGTATAACTTGTTTTATTCCCTTTAAATCAGAGTTAAGGCAGCTTAGATGAAGTTTTATTAATGTTAACTTAAAAGATGCCCACTGAATCTTCAGTAGCCTGGGACAAGCCTACAAAAGATTTTTATTTTATTTGTTCTTGATCTTGGGAAGTGAAATTACATAATTCTGACAAAATATGTGTTTTCTCTTTGTCAAAGGAGACGGCATTTTTCACTTCCTAATACTTTCTTCATTGAATCAGATTTATCAGGAGAGTCAGAAATTGTTATATTATAAAATCTGAAAAGCAGTGTAGAAAATCCCTTGAACAGCATAAAGCAGGATCTGTGGTGTGGAAAGAAGTAAACCTCAGCCCTCCTTTTGGAGAGTTGCTTGAACACTCTCAATAAATTCTACCTGAATATCTTTTTATTTGCTTTTGTGGACTGCCTATGCAGCTATGGAACATTAGTTAAATTGAACCAACATAGATATATCATTTCGTACTATTGAAGGCAATTTTCTTTAATTAGCATAATAAGAGGGAAATTACATATCTTAGCAAGGGCCACTTGTGCCATTTCCCTGTGCAGGCAGGTCTTTCCAGCTGATTGTTTTCAATCAACCTGGAAAGCACCAGTGAATGAAGCTGCTGCAGTGGAGCAGCCTCACTTCCAACATGATCCCTTTCATACATGACACTTGCAAACAGGGTTTCCGAGCTCCAGACCACATGAAAGGATTTCTTCTGACTGTTTCAGAAAGTTTGCGGTCTATCTGTTCGCTTACAGTCACCACAGAAAGAATGATTCAATGACTGCATGTTTTTAGTGGTTTGGATTTTTTCCCCCTTTCCTGTCTTGTGAGAGAAGATGAAAGAAGAACCTAATTACTCTAGGATTAAACTTCTTTATATGAAGGACATTTTGCTGTGACTTTGAACGTTAATACCGCTACAAAACACAGAGACAATAATTCTCATTTACCATGCAGGTTCAGATGATGCAATGCACTGAATGAAAGGATGTAAACCTATAATTATATATTTATATATACACACACCTATATGTCTTGTCAGAAAGTGAAAGGAATGTTATAATAGCTGCTAATTAACTTTTACAGCATGAGTAAAGTTGGTGAAGTATTTTGAATTATGAGAAGGTAAAAAGCCTTTCTGCTTCTGAACTGTGAAAAAAAAGTGATATGAGCACTTTTGCCCCCAGAAAGATCACTCAAAAACCAGATAAACTTGCATTTGGAACTTGGCATGTGAAAAATGGCTGGTGATCCTGTTCTTTGATGAACTGTAAAAGATTTGGTTGTCAAGCAACACAGGGCAACTAGCAGCTACAGAGGCATAGCTCTGAACTTCTAAAAATATGTTGTCATATATGCACATTAAAAGTAAATCTAAGGATCTGTCACTGGAAATGTTTTCCAGCAATACTGATTTTCATTTATTATGGAGGGGTTTCTTCATTTTCAGGAGAAGGCTTCATTTTTGTTAAACACAAGAAAGAGAGCAATTTAAAGAAAATAGAATTAATTTTTAAGACATCCCAGAAATCGAAAAAAAATGTAATTTTTGTTGATATTTTTTCACTAGCTTAATTTAAAAAAACACATTTTCTTTTCCATTTTTCATAGTTCCTTTTTTTTGAGTAGACGAAAATGTTACTTTTCTCAAACAAATGCAGTAGAAAAATAAAGAAACTTCTGACACATACATTTATCTATTAGCCATGTAGCCATGATTCACAAGCTTATAACAGTGGAAAACTAGGGCATGCACACCAGGACAAGGAGCTAAACTCTGTCTTTGGCTAAAGGTTCTCATGTAGATAAGTCCTAATTACTCACTTAGAGCTTGCTTGATAACTTTATCTCGAGTTCACAACGCCCAGCTTCACCAGGAGTTTTTAAAGACACTGGAGGAATGCTGACTGAAAAGAAAAATATGAAAATCTGCCTTGCAAAATGAATACAATCAAAACTTGTATGCACCACAGCCTGCATTCATTTTGAGGAATCTAAGACAAAAGCTGAAAGTCTTACTCGTGTCACAAAGTAGTGCCCAGTACCTCTGAGCAAAATGCTGCATTTTATTTTTAAATAGCCTTTCTGCAAAAAAAAGGAGAAAAATACCCATCCCCCCCAAAAAAAAAAAAAAAAAAAAAAAAAAAAAAAAAAAAAAAAAAAAACCAAAACAAAAAAAAAACCAAAAAAAAAAAAAAAAAAAAAAAAAAAACAAAAAAAAAAACAAGTCAAAACAAAAATCACCAATGAAAATTCCATTTACAGAGGATATGTCCAGTGGAAGTTTTGTTCTACTCAGCCTGAATCTTCAAATCTCCCAATTCTTTTTTGATTTTTGGAACCTTCCTCCTGCCTTCACATGAAGGATATCACTCATTGACAGTGAGATCATCCAATTTTCCACATTTCAAATAAATCAATTTTCTTCTTGGCACAAAACATGCAGGATTATGACAGCTTTGCCCAGCACCAAAGCAGTCCTGCCATAAAGCTGTGTGTCACTCACACTGCTTATTGCCCACAATCCTGAGGTATGCTGATGTGCACTTCACAAGCCTTTGAGCCAAACCTTTCTGTTATTCATTACTTGGCTTTCCATTCTCCCCAGTACATGTGCAAGGTTGTAGCATCTGAGGAAACATGCTATTTTCTTTTTATAATAATCAATATCAACATCCCCTCCAGGTTGCATCCTTCTCAAGTAAGAGACTTCCAAGGAACAAATAAATATCACTTTATGCTCCATTAATTAGCATTTCTTTTGCAGTGGCCAAAGGCAAGGTCACAGGGACTTGGAAAGGAGGTGCTTTTATAAACTTCAACAAATATAGTGCCCATGCTTCTCTGAGCAAATCAAAACAAAGCTGCTTTTTGCCTAGAATTTTAAAATATGAATTACTCACAAAAAGCTTCTCTGACTTTGATTCTCCATTTGGATTACCTGCAATTGCTTGCAAGCACTTAGATGCAAATAAGCACAATTTCCTTTCAAGATCAAAGACTTATTGGATGTCAGATTTTATCTCTGACAATCACAACTCTATATGCATAAGCCTAATGCTGTATGTTCGTGCAGTCAGAGCTCTGCATTTACTGTGTTAAACAGAAAGTAGGTCATTGCCACATAGTAAGTGAATGAGCATAACAGTATAAGAAATCAATAATTCTCTCTTGAGGCTTCAACAAGAGAAGTAGGGAAAGAGATTGGATTAATTCTACTGAAACAGTGTGTTGGTCATTATTCTTTATGTGGATCAATATGAATTGAGTCTGAGCTATTCTAAAACCTACTGTTACTTTCCAGAAGGCAGGGAGCTATTTTAGTGATGTGCTCAAACCATAATAGTTACATTTGTCAGATTATCCATTACACCTCACATCTCCATAGAAATTCTCAGTGCTCTGATGTGCTGATGGAATCATCTTGGGTACTTTTACTTGGAGGTGAGATAATATAGTTGGGGCTATTTGGGGCAATTTATTAATGATCTTTATTATCTTAACGATTCTTTTAAAAATACTGAGGACAATTTGGTTGTAATTATCCCTAGCCATTTTGGCTATTAAAAAAATTCAGTTACTGTCTAATCTGAGTACATCAGAACATGATAGGATTAGACTTTTAAATATCAGATGCCACCTTAACATTAGTAACAAAGTAGTTACAGCTCAGGTTTTTCTGCCTCTTTGAATTGTGCTTACTTTCTTAGCACCAGAATTCTGACAGATACCCAGGATGTATGAAATCCCAGCTGTCCCTTGGGAATATGCTTCATGGTGCTGTTGACGCCTGCTGATCTGATCCTGTAACAAATGAACAGTTTCTGGAATTTTTAAATTCCTTTTTCTAAAGACTAGGATTTTTGCTGGGATGAACTGTTACTGAATCAAGGAGAAAGACTTCAATGGATCTACAAGTATTTAAATCAGCTGATGTTTTGCCACCGCTTTCATGATTTCAGAAGGAGTTGCAGCCTTTCAACACCACATTGCAGGATGAAGCTCCGAGGAATAAAAGTTAAAAATCCCCTTACAACCTCTATCATAAGGGACTATGTGCTCAGAATGTATATTCAAGGAAGTGTTTAGAGCTGCATAATATGTGCTGTGAAAATGTCCTTCTTCCTTTTGACATTGACACAGATTTCCTCAACTCATCGCAGAATTCTTCCCGCTTATTGCTAACTTCTTTGTCATTTATTATCTTCCCTGTATCTAATGATAGTGGGTGCAATGTGCAGTCATTTGGACCAAAGCAGTGTTCTTATATTCATACCCAGTAAATGGGAATGAAACAAGGATGTCCAGAAGCAAAGAAGGACTGCACAAAAGATATGGAGGGCACCGAAAAGTCAGCTTTTTGAAGGGAATGTGTAAGGAGATTATTGTAATCATCTTTATATGAAGATAAAGCACTTGACCTTTATCTTCACTGCAGCATTTAAAGGACGGGTGAAGTGTTTTGGTTTTTAATTCAAAAGACAAGGAATCAAATCTGAAAAAAGCACCTATTTTCAGTGTTAGCTGTACAACAAAGTAAAACCTATTTTCTCATATAATGTTTAGTAGACAGAGGTGCTCAGTAGATATCACTCAAAATGAATGAAAAGAGTTATGAACAGTGGCTAAAAATCCTTTCTTCTCTCATTTGCACAGATTTCAGTCTCTTCTCCTGAGATGTCATAATTTCATTGTATCTCCAGTTACTATAGCATTTTTCACGATGGACAAGAGCTGTAGCACATTAAAGAATAATAAAAGATTAAGCAAATAGAAGAAAACCTTTTTTTTTCTTTTTTTAAAATTACTAATATAAGAGCCTTTTGTTCCTGAGAAAATAAATGCAATGGATTAAATTAAAGCAATGCTGACATTGGGAAAATGCAAGGGCATTATTCATTTATTACTTCCCACTGAGTCACAGAATTTCGAGAGTGAGCACTACCTCATAGTGTACTTAAGGTCCTTGATTCTGCTAACATCCACTTAAAACAAGGGAGTAATTTCATGTGATTGCAATGGCAAAACTAGCATGCTTAAAATTAAGAAGCTGCATATGTCTTTGTGGGCTGGAAACCCAGATGGACAAGGCAGCTGATACGAGTACCAAAAATTAACCCAAATTTCTGTATCCTAGACATGGAGAAATAGACCTTAAGTTTATTTCTGCTGAAAGTTATAAGTTAATTTTGCCTTTTGGGTATCATTACACAACAGGAATACGTGGAGATTAAAACAATATATTAAATTTTCAAACTGAACCCTTTAAAGTACAGAAATTCCAGGAATAGCACTGCCTAAAGGTAACATCACACTTTCTCAACATATTTGCATTCAGAACACAGGGATTGCTGACATGTAAAACTCCTAGGAATCAGGTCAGTGAGGCAAGTGACTGAATGTGGATTTGGGATTAGAATTTCCAAATAAATCAGATCCCTCCTCTGTAACACTGTCCTCAAACCTAAGTGACTTAAATGACTTAAATGCCTGAATCTTTCTGTCCTATCCTTTGATCTGCTGAAACTTCTAGTCTAGCATTGAAATCCAGGTCTCATTAAAGTCCATCAAAAGCCACTCATTTGATTTCAAAAATCCAGGATTTCACCTGGAATGTCTAGCTTTACCCACCCTAGGAGCTTGGTTCTTTACCCAGTAATGACTTCATTTACCCCTAGAATGAGCCAGAGTAATTACTTTCACTTGAATCCAACTTGAGATGAACAATCTTTAAGGAAAATTATCACACAGTGACAATAAGCCATGAACAAAATAGCCCCAATAAAAATCACGAATTTCTGCAAGGACACAGGGATTTATCATGCCTTCTACGGGCAGAAGGCAGTATTGTTGATCTGTGCTGCCACCCTGTGTCATTCCGCACTCTGCCTGGTGATTTCAGTTGCTAACATATGGAGTTCTCTCTGTGCAGCTCAAAATCCCTTATGATATTGGCCCCTTTTCCATTTCCTTTCTGTTGAACTTCGCCCACAGAAAACACCCCTCGCTAGATTCCATCAGTGAGTGGGATGTATATTCCAGTTGGACATATTTGATATCAGCCTAGTTCCAAACACGTGCGTGCATCAACCCTTGAAAAGTAAAAGCTTTCATCATAGCAAAGTCAAACTGATATTTTTTTACCACTAGGGACAGATATCATTGTGTGCTAATTGTCAAATAGGTTATGCTCTGATTTAACTGGAAAACTGAATTTGAAAATAATGGAGAATGTTTTAATTACATTTTTTTCAAGGCATTGCTTAATCGTAGTTCATAATGGGGAAATACTTCAACTGAATTTCTGTAGGCCAGTCTGGGGACAAAAACTGTCCTTTCATTTTCACGTGAAGTCCTTTAGGCAAGAAGATTGTGATCTTTAATCATGGCCTTTAAACACAACTACAATTAATAAATGCACAGTTTACATACATATGCCTGTTTAATTGGAAATTATAACTTTTAATTCTGTGCAGATGTGCAACAGCTTGAGTGGCCATGGGAAAATCGAGCTGGCTGTTTCCTCATGGACAATTAGTGTTTCCCTCTGTTCAAGGGTGCAAAGGGCAAAAACATTCATTCCTTTCAACCACCATCTTCCGGTTCTTCAAGAAAATATTGTATATAGAGAAATCTACAATCTATTTGTTAAAGGTTTGCCAGCAAAACCACATGGTGTCCTCTCCCTTGGCAGACAGGAAGAGTTTTAATTAAAAAATGATGCTTTGCACAGGGCAGTATTCACTGATCAGTGAGTGCTCAAACTTTGTTTTCTTACATCTGAAGCTGAGTGGCCTCCACTCTTTTCTTGTTTGTGGTTCCCTTTGGAGCTGCAACAGCCAGGAAGTTTTAAAGAGAATCTGCAGGGTTGGCTTCGATTCTTCAGGTTCTTTCTTCATAATTGTTATCTTCCTTCTAGATTATTCCTGCCCAGACTGCTGAGTGGGACATTTCTCATAGGTCCTGTCTCCTTTATTAGATACCAATCTTTGCATTTTATTTCAAAACTAGGTTTAGAAACTTTAATGGGTATACAAAACCCAGAACACAGAAAATACAAGACTGAAGACTGTTAAATAATTGTTAATTAATGAATATTGTTTCGATCACGCACTTTTTTTTTCCACAATATTATTTAGTGCTGATAATAGCTACTACATCATAAATTGATATTCCTGGTAACTCTCAGGACACTCAGCACTGGGATTTTATTTACTATGTGCTGTTTAAAGCCAAATGTGCACGTAGGATGTTTCATCTCCTCATGCTTTTCATGCTATACCTTAGCTCCATTTTTCACAAGTATTCATTAATCCCAGGTATGTGTGCACCAAGCAGTGGAGGGATGGAGAGGCCAGCCACAAAACTAAAAACATTACAAATGCACCAGTGTCACACTGCACCTTGTCTTGAGGAGATGTTTTGCCATGGAATGAGAACCACACTGTTTCTGTAACTCAGACGAGTTTCTCTGCATGGGAATGTGCTCTGCCCTTCGGCCGTACCAAACAACTTGAAGCTGGCAGAGGGATCTAGAACACAGTGTTGTTCTGTATCACACAGACATGGCCTTATCTCCACTGTGCTGTGAAAAAAGAGATATTGTTCTTCTTGGTTTAGGAAAAACACTATCTGGTTTTGCTCCTATTATGGAATACCTTCAGCTTGGTTTTTCAGTGACAGCAGCACTTTTATGGCACTTTAAAATACACTTCCTTTTTGCTCCATTTGCAAACTTAGATTTTGCTTTCCGTTTCAAGTTAAAATAATCACATTGCAAGGCTTTGTCATGGCATGGATAGTTTTCTAGAAAGATAAACAATGAAAACCCAACCTAGCTCATATATTAAAAAAAAATTTGTGTAATTTCAGTAGAAATCCACATCTCCACTGAGATCTTTTAAGACAGCAAATCACAAATTGCACATACAATAACTGCCTTCAGTTTTCAGAGAAGGTTGTGAATAGCATTGGAGGAGTTTTATCACTTTGCTGCAGTGTCAGATTTTAGCTTTAGAATCTAATCCCACCCACCTAATGAACTCTAAGTGCTCGGCTTGTCTCACTGCCAACTGTGTCAAACAAAAGCTCCTCCCGGAGGCAGCCCAATCAATAATGCAATTGGAGCAGCAAAAGGAGGGAAGCTAAAACCAGCAGGGTGACCGACAAGAAAGTGGAGGTTAAGCCAAGGCTTTGCTATAAAAAAGGGTGATAGCATCAGCTTTAAATAAGACTGGGGTAGAAGTAATGCTGCAGAACAGGACTCAATCCTATACCCAGGAGGTTTTAAGATATGAGGGGGAGCCCTCATTCTCCAGAGGCTTGGTGACCAATAAGCAACCTGGCTTTCTTGCGCTCACAAATCCTTCACTGCAGCTCATGTGTGAAAAAGCTCAGCTCATGGAAATTCCTGGGCTGCAGGGATGCTGGCAGGACGGGGCTGTGTGCAGTCCTGGGAGCTGTCCATGCTGGTTTTGGCTGGGATAGAGTTAATTTTCTTCCCAATAGCTAGTGTGTGGCTGTGCTTTGCATTTGAGCTGGATATCAACACAATATTTGAGTGTTGATAGCACATGGCTGTTCTAGCTATTGCCAAGCAGTGCTTATAGTCAAAGCCTTTTCTGTTTCTCACACTGCCCCACCAGCGAGGAGGCTGGGGGGGCAAGAGAAAGGGGGCAGCTGGAGGGGACAGCTGACCCCAGCTGACCCAAGGGATCCACACTTTGTGACACCATGTTCAGTGTACAAAGCTGGGGGAGGACATTCAGGGTGTTGGAGTTTGTCACGCCAAGTCACCATTACACACAATGGAGCCCTGATTTCCAGGGCATGGCTGAACACCTGCCAGTGCACAGGAAGCAGGAAATTAATTCCTTGTTTTCCTTTGCGTGCACATGCAGCTTTTGTCCCCCCAGTTAAACTGTCTGTCTTAACCCATGGGTTTCCTCACTTTTACCCTCCCTATTCTCTCTCCTATCCCACTGGGGGGAGGGTGTGTGAGCAGATGTGTGGGGTTTAGTTGTTGTCTGAGGTTAAACCATGAAACTCACTTCAAAAACTGAACACTAAAGCTATCAGTCTGAACACTAAAGCTATCTGTAAAATGATTCAGGAGCTTCTGGAGCTACAAACTTGCAAATGGTGACTTTCCTGGAACAAATTGCAGCAGGTGTCACTTTCCAATACCTTTTCTTGAGCATTAAGTCTGCCATGATCCTCAATCTCACCCAAAATTGATATCACCCCTTCTCATGGCATAGCCTCAGTTTAGCTTTCCTCTCCTTCCCTGTTCTCTGGCCAGGTTTAATTTCCCTATGTGTGGCACAAGTATGCACCAGCTTTGTCTTGCATTCTATTACTTTTCCTTCTACCTTCTCCACAGTATCTAAAGGTGTGGAAGATGGGAGAGTTTTTTAACTTTTTATTAATCCAACACCTACTATCACACCAACCTAAAATTCTCCCCTATCAGCATTGGTTCCTTGAAATATAAACCATTAATATGTGTGAAGAAAGCAAAAGTGTCATCCAAGGAATGGACTGCATATAACAAAACCTGTTTGGTTGTAGAGGACAAATTATTTTTTGATAGTTCCAAAGTCACCAAACTACAAGAGTATTCCCAAGATAATTTAAGCAATGCTAAACGGATCATTTAGCAGAAAACTCTTAAATATGCATGGCATGTAATAGCACTTCAGAAGCAGTTTGTACTTTTATTTTTGAAAGATGTGTAAATTTGACCAGCATTCCCTAAGGTGTAAATTTTAAGGCTCTGTTGAATTTTAATTGCTTACTAACAACATTATGTAATTCTCCAATTAATCTTCTCTCAAAACAAGCTTACCCATGAGATATTACTTCAAAGCCTATTTGTGCAAAATTGTTATTTTTGAAAATGAAAATGTATTTGAATTCCTAGATGGAATTATAGCTTAATATCTTCTATTTTTGAACAATGTGTTAAGCAGGATCAGAAACTGTAACTCTTCAGTTTTGCAAATAAATGCACCCCTCCTCGTAATTTAATTACATCAAACCTTCCTCTGGAAACTGTTGATGTACCAGAAGAAGGTTTGGGGCCCACATTGAGAGAGCAGAATCTATAATCTATGATCTATGATCTATAATCTATGATCTACAACCTATAATCTATAATCTCATACTGGATATATTCCTGGCATGTTTGCTAAGTTATTTAAATAGTTTGCACATGTATGACAAACACACAGATGCTTGATACATTACGTAGCACACAGTTAAATAGTTTATTTTAGCCAAACACAGTTATCTGAAGGCAAAATGTGAGTGTGGTGAGCTCTATTTTTAATAGATAAATTACTGAAAGAAGTATATCTGTAAGCAGGCCTGGAACATGTATATTCAATGATTTTTCCATGTATGGTGATGTTTCTAATGGTTGATAGTGTATCTGACATTCAGGATGTACATTATTCCATTTATTGAAAGCTCTGTTGGTTCTGTTTTGAATGGCAAACTGTATGTGCTTGAGTTAACCACAATAGAAAAGCTTATCATAATAATGGCAGAGAAACTGCAAGAGGGCAAAACCTCTGGCCCATAGCAGCACTGTATGAGACATTGCCTCATCTGGATGCAATTGCATCCTAAGTTATGTTTAAGAGTTGAATAAGTCAAGGTTGTTATCATGTTCACTTTTGTGCTCAGTTGTCACTCTAGAGACATGCTGAATGTAGAACTTACAATGTGTAAAACTTACACACTGCCTGGCCCTAATGTTTTTATTGGGTATTCATCTTATAGGGAAAATTAAAGAACTGTATTTGATGCTCCAGAAACAGAGTGCCTTTTTCTGACTTGCTAAGTACAGAAATGTGAAGTATATAGAATGGGTAAAGTGAAAAATATTATATATATTTTATTGACAGTAAGATTTGGAGGTTCCAAGGATTCCATATTTCTAGCTACACAATTTTTAATTAGTTTTCCAATCTCTTTTTAGTTCTCTTTTGTCATAGCCTCACAACTTCATGCTGGAATTTTTCTTTTTGTGAATACATACCCCGTTAGTCATAGATGAGTCCAGTTTCTACTGATAAAATGAAAGCACAAACCTGTAACTGAAACCTTGCTGTGCTGACCCTATTTGCAGAGTGGTCCTTGATTTGATCAGCATTTTTTCACATCCTCTTCATTCTCCATTCCTTTGTGAAAGACATGGGAGATGACATTGCACAGGGATAGAAAGCTGAGTGGCACGTACATTCCACATACATATGGATGAAATCCACACTGAAATGATCCTCATTTGTTTGTTTTAAAAATGCAGGAGGCTATAGCTACAAAGCTAACATCCTGAGTTCTTTTAACACTGGTTTTGCTACGATTTTGGTCAAAATGAGCAAAAAGCAAGCTTTAGAGAATTTGCTGCTCTTGAAAAAGATTCACTACTGAATTACTTTTCATGTTGCCAAGAAAACTAACACAAAAAACCTCCAAAGTTTTCAAAATGTGTAAAATCATCACAGAGGTGACTTAGAAGTCTGTGCTCAAATTAGATCCATTTGTTTAGGAAATCCATTTATGCAAAATAAATATTTCAGAAAATTACCTTGTTTGTAAAGTCATAATGAATGATTAAGAGCAACATATATTTGAAGGTCAAATATATACAAATAAATTTGCATTTCTGTAAAAAGTGTGCCAACTTCTGGAACTCCAGAAGAAGTTTCACCTATATATGTAAACACATAGGTGTTACATGTTTCTGACAAATAAATTAATATTGTCCCTGAGTCCTACTGATCAATTAATATCATCCTATTATATATAAAACAGATAAGAATAGCAACCTTAACTCATGATTCCTTTGAGAAATAGTGAGACTGAGAGACTTGATGACTGAAGTAGAGATTATAGTGATGCAGAAATCACCATTAACCTTAGCAAGGTCAGGGTTTCTTTTTGTAAGTCAGTGGCAAAGTTAAAAGATTCCTGGAGTCATGACATACAGTCTTCAGTTTTAATAACTACTAAAGCCATCAAAAATATTAACTCAATTTTCATATTATTGTTGCAGGCAGTCATCCAACGCTAAGCTTCTGTAGTAGGCTGCCTTCAATTATTAAGCAGTAAAAGGTGGCAGGTCTTTATCAGGAACAGAGATGAAAGAGAATACTTTGCTTTAATACATGAAGGGAGAGACGTTGCTGAACATAACGAACCGTATACTATGTGGAGTACATCATAATGCCCTCTTTATTTGGGTTACATGTGGAAGATGAAACAAATATGTTCATACATTTCAGAGACATTTTTTCGAAACTTCAAATCATCTCATTTCATTCACTTTGTATAATATTTTACATCTGACAAAGCATGAGATCATTCAGCAGATTAGGTCACGTTGCCTATTTGAAGACTTTATGGATTATTCAAAGGAAAGAGACTTACATGTCCCGAAAACTGTAAGTAGAAATGAAATGTGCATGATAAAAACCCTGACTCAATCCTGCAACCTTACCTATGTGAAGCTCCCAGGAGATTTACAGGAATGCATGTACCTTGCCTGAAACTCAAGGATTGCAGAAGCTGTAGCTGCCTGTCAGAAGGATGCTGTTCTGGTGGTAGCAGTACTTGTGCGCCTCCTTCCAGTCAGCTGCCTCTGTAACTAGAGCTATGGAGAAAGCACCATAAAGAACAAAAGCCATGGGACAATATTGCACTGGTTTGTGCTTCATGAAATGCTATTTATTTCAGTGTATGATTTACCATGGCATATGTAAGTTAGCAGAAATTGTTTGACCCATGAGACTTGAGGATTAACTGAAAACAAGGGTTTTGAGCAAATTAAAAAAACAATTATGCACAAACCTCAACATTTCTGAAGTGTTTTGGCTCCAAATCTTCAGAACGATAATCCGCATTTTAAGGTTTAATTTCAATGGTACAAAATGATGACATGGAAAAGACATTTAACAAGACTTGAAATTGTGTCTCATGTCTATGATGTGTTTATAAGAGCTGGCCAACTGCAGCACCATGTAGACATGAACAGTAGAAGATACAGATGGTTTCTGCTTAGCATTTGCTTACAATAATAAAGTCTAAATCAAATTGCATTTTGCACTGCATTTTAAACTGCTCTTTAAGACCCAGTACAAAATCTAAAACCAAGTACTACTTAGAATATCACATGCCTTGCTTTTCAGAAAGAGTCAGTGAACTGGAGAATGTTTTGATTACTTTAACTGGATATCCTTTGTACATCTTGGTTTGCTAAGAAAATTAAACTTGCAGCTCATGCTTTCCCTGCCTATCACTGAGTTCCCTTCTCCTCTGCCAACTAATTGCAATGGAACCTAATGAGAGCAGAAGTCCCAGGGATACTAGATTCCATGTTTTGTTTAAAGAGAGAAGATGAGCAACAGAAAAGCTGAGTGCTCAGATGAGGGAAAAGCATGAAGAGTCTATCCCTCATATACACATTTGGCAGAGCAATCTGCCCATGCATCACTCCAAATCAGCTGCAGCATATGATTGCCCACGTGGCCTACATGGTCTTCAGGTAGCCAAAGAAAGCCAATGGCATCAGAGTTTGTGTTGTGGTTTTACCCCAGCCAACAACCAAGGCACACACAGCTGCTTGCTCGCTGTCCCACCAGTGGGATAGGGGAGCAAATCAAAAGGGTAAAACTTGTGGGTTGAGATGAAGACCCAGGGAAAGCAAAACCAAAGGAAAGAAAAACAAGGAATTAATTCCGTGCTTCCCATGGCGGGCAGGTGTTCAGCCATTCCCAGGAGGGCAGGGCCCCATCACACATAACGGTGACTGGGCAAGACAAACCCCATCACTCCAAAGCTCCCTCTTTCCTCCTTCTTCCCCCAGTTTATACACTGAGCATGATGTCACATGGTCTGGAACATCCCTTTGGTCAGCTGGGTCACCTGTCCTGGCTGTGTTTCCTCCCAGCTTCCCAGGCACCCCCAGCCTCCTGGCCACTGTGGCGGTAGGAAAAACAGAAAAGGCCTTGGTTCAGTGTGAGCCCTGCTCAACATCACTAAATTATCAACCCTGTGTTCAGCAAAATCCAAAATACAACCCCATACCCGCCCCTATGAAGACAATTAATTCTACCTCAGTCAAACCCAAGTATGTTTAGCAAGACTGAGGAAGTTATCGTTCCCCCGCACGCCACATGGGTGAGGCCGCACCTCGAATCCTGCGTTCAGTTTGGGCCTCTCCTGACAATGAAGACATTGAGGTGCTGAATTGTGTCCAGAGAAGGGCAAGGGAGTTGGTGAAGGGTAGGCAGCACAAGTACTATGAGGAGCAGTTGAGGGAGCTGGGGGGCTCAGCCTGGAGAACAGGAGGTTCAGGGGAGACCTCACTGCTCTCTACCACTGGCTGAAAGGAGGCTGCAGCCAGGTGGGGATCAGCATCTTCTCCCAGTGACAAGAGACAAGAGGAAATCACCTTAAATTGCACCAGGGGAAGTTTATATTGGGTATTAGGAAAAATATCTTAATGGCAACGGTTGTCAGCTACTGGAACAGGGAAGTGGTTGAGTTACCAGTCCTGGTGGAATTTAAAAGATGTGTAGATGTGCTGCTTTAGGACATGGTTTAGTGGTAGCCTTGGCAGTGTGAGGGTAATGGTTGGACTTGATAATCATACAACGCCTTTTCCAAACTAAATGATTCTATGATTTTACACTGCTAGCACAGGAAATGAAAAATCAGAGTAGGGATGAGAGGCTTTGACAACATTGCAATATGGGGACAGATAATGGGGAATGGCTTTACTTCCGTGTAATGTACACAACTTGTGCAAGCAACTCTCTCTTCACATAACAAACTTCTGATACCCTAAGTAGTCACAGGTGCAAATATGGCATTTTTACTGTCACTACTCCAGCATGTCAGAATTCACCCAGCTGAATACACTATGAGTTCAAACATAATAAGGGAAGCTGAAGATCAGTAAAAAATTGCTCCTCTGGCTATTGGAGTACAGACTCTGGCAATACCATCCCCTGGTCATTCAAATCATATAAGCATTAATTCACTCTCAGGCTTTTGAATTAAATAACCTAGTCCTGAAATGAAATCTGGTAAAATTATGGAGATAAGTTGCTGAAAAACCTTTTCTACAAGGCAACTGGAACAGGACTTTACTGGGTTAGGCCGCCATCAACTTAATGCCAGGGCTTTGCACTCCATAGTCCTTCAAGACCCTTTTTCCACACACAGAGGGATCAGCACAGTTTCATATTATAAAACCACTACCCCAGTAACCTGTATTACAGCTCTCTCACTATTTCAGGTAATTCAAACTGAAATTCCCTCTCCTTGGTTATACTGTAGGGCCACATATTGACCTGAGGAGACCAAGGGCCATGGGTCTTAATTTACACAACCTTGTCTGGCTTTGCAGTTGAAGATGCTTTTCATCATAGGGATGCCCTGTAACATTGACACTGAAGTATGCAAAAATTTTAAGAAATGGGAGGGTTAAATATTTTTTCTCTCCTTTCAGTCCTCCTCCCAAAATGAAAGATAAGAGATAACATGAAAAAATTACTTCCAGAGTATGGCAGATGAAACATAAATAGATGCAGATCATTTTCCATCTACTCTGGACAGCACCAGATATGGACTAATAGATCTTACCTGTTTCACTTACAGTAAACCTAGCCAAGTACTTCACATTTTTTTCCATTACTACACCTCCACAGGATCTAGAATGTGGTTTTGCAGATATAGGCAGTGAGCTCCTTTTGAAAATGAAATTTTTAGCATAAACTCCACAACTCCTTTATGCAGACATTGTTATTACCACACACAAAGAGTTTGCTTTGGCCTGTAGCTGTGCTATTTGTGTATCTGCACTGCTGAGGACTTAATAAAGGCTCTGTGTCAGCAGGGTGACAGGAGCAAGACTGATGAACCTTGTTAGAGTTATGTGAGGGACCACATCTGCACAGCATTAATCTCTACCCTGTCTTGTCTCATTGTGGGTCAACAAAGAAGTTGAGAAATTAAATATAATCCAACTAAGGTAAGCCAACAAAGGTTAAAAGAAAATTCATAAAATCTAGATCACTCAGCAGTATTGAGAATATGTTTATCCTCTTCCTGATAGTGTGGACTATAGTTTATGAAGAGGTCTGTGATGACAGCAGTGAAATTTCTCAGCAGTGAGGCTTTTGGTTTTTTTCTATTGAAAAAAATGGACTTTGATGTAACTTATGATAATCTATGTCCGAGCTACCTCCCTACAGCAAGTAACATTACTAATGCTAAGTGGAGATATTCCTAAAGTGTTTCTAAAAGGATAAATGATAAGTCTGGTATGAATAGGTAAGCCACATAGCAGAATATTTCTGGGTATTATACGCAACTAGCCAAGGAAGGTCTTTCCAAACAATAATGCTCCTTCAGCTGCCATTGTTAACAAGTGACTCATACAGAGTTTGAATACAGCACTAAATTGTAATTTGGAGGCAGCATTCAAGTTGTGCACAAAGTTCTGCTTAACTCCTGGGAAACTGAGGTGTTGAGCAACTTTCCACTTCTACGTGTGTTGTATTCTGTAGCAATGTTTTTCATTTGTTCCTTCATAATATCCTGTTTTGTGCAAATAACATTGATATGACTTTAGGTAACCTCACTTACATGTATGCAGAAAATTACAGGATTACATAATTTTTGTCAACCTTGACCCAAACCCTTATTTCCCCTTTACCATCCTGTCCCTGAATTCCTCACTGTCACACTATTTGTTAGCAGAAGCAACCAAAATGTTAATATTTTGAGATTTTTACAGATTTGAGATTTTTACAGTAAAATTATTTGAAATGTAAACTATTAAGAAAAGTTTTTATTTTGACCCTAACCAGGTATTCTAGTCTTCTTACAATAACCCTAAAACACAGAAGCACTTCTGATTTACTACATCATCCAGGCTTTTATCAAGGCACATGAGTTTCCTTTCTTCCTTCTTTCAAATCATTTTTGGGAACAAACCTACCCCTGGCACTGCAGCAATGGCAGTATCCTGTCCTCTGACAGGACAGTACAAAGCAGGGTCTGCATGTGCCAGCTGCAGTCCTGCCCGGGGTCACCTAACCCAGTGACAAGCCTATTTCTACCTTATGGTCTTGAAATAAACTGAACAAAAATCACCACCCTAAACATTGGGCTTTGTTTTCATTCTGATTTCTACTGCAAAATCTTTGTGAGGAACGTTCCCCTCTCTATAACATGTATTTGTTTCATAATCTTCCAAATGCTACAGACAGGAGGCTGCTAGCGGGCAGACAACCCCTGGGAAAGCTCCAAATCCTAAATTTCAGGCTAAAGAGAGATGTGAAATTAGGAAGGAAGAAGAAAATCATCAGCAGTACAACCATCAGCTTCTGTCTTTGCCTCTTGCAAACTCATCTGGAAAAAAATATAGACAGGGTGAATGAGAAGGTGTGCTGGGCTTTGAGGATGTTCCTCTCATGTGGCTTTGTAAAATACCGATTTCGGTGCCTCACCGAATGTTGTCTGACAGATGGGATACAAAATCCTTGCCTTGCTGAGGTTTTGTTATTGAAGAGAATGCACTTAAAGATAGAAATTAATATTTCTAAAGGGAGTCTACAAGAAAGCTAGAGAGGGGCTTTTTGCAAAGGCAGGTAGGGGTAGGACAAGGGGTATTGGCCTTAAACTGAAAGAGGGCAAGTTTAGATTAGATTTTAGGAAAAAGTTCCTTACTGTGAGGGTGGTGAGGCACTGATATGGGTTGCCCAGTGCAGCTGTGGATGCCCTATCCTTGGAAATATTCAAGGTTAGGTTAGATGGGGCTTTGGGGCATAGTGGAAGGTGTCCCTGCCCTTGGCAGGGGGTGTTGGAATTAGATGATCAATAAAGTCCCTTCCAAGACAAACTGTTCTATGATTCTATGATAAATTCCAGAGACAAAATTGATACCTAAGCAAAGGGTACTAGTAGGGTTCTGTCTTGCTCAAGGTATAGCTGAAGCTGGGATTGTGCTCTCATCCTCTCAAAGAGTTATTAGCAGACCCTCTCTCAGGAAGGTGATGGGTGCTGATTGCAGGGAACTGGGGTAGAGAAGAGCTGGCATCTGGGATGCTAAAGTTCATTCTCAACCCACCAGCTAACATCGTTGTCATGAACTCCACTCATGAAGAGAGCCTTTCCTCATGGCCTTCAGAAAAGGGCTGGTAGGCAGAGTCTCTCTCTTTTTCAGATATTTTAACTTGGCAAAATTTGCGCCTCATTGTCTATGAATATAAGACACATTCGTCAAGTGGGAGGGACCAACTTCTGCTGCAGAGGATAAAGAATGGAACTTCTTAGTGAAATATAAGATAGTATTTCCATTCCTGAACAGATTATGTTGAAATTTTTTGAAAGAAACAGTTTGTGTAGGTATGGGACTTTTTATACCAAATATCTAGATAAACATATGATTGAAAACAAAATCTTTTGAAGGAAAATTACACTAAGTATCTCTCTACTCAAACACTGAGAATTAAATTATCATCTCCTTCTCACCATTGGAAAAGCTCATTTGCCACAATTGCAGTTACACAGAATTTTTCGCTAAATAACTGAAAGCAAAATCTGGTCATGGTAATCAAAATGGTTTTATGCCATTTACCAAGACAAGTCAACAAAACTAATTTTAGATCCGTTATATTTTCACATGCCAGTGTTTTTTCTGAATTAAACTTTTCTTAAGATGCAAAAGTCATGTAACATATATATGTATTTGTGTGTCTGTGACTATACTTCACAAAGAATATAATGTACTACTCTTACGCTATCAGTGTAGGAGAAATCTTACACAGCAAGAAAATTTTTTAAAAAAAGAAAGTAGTGGAACATACCAGTTTCTGTTTTGTTTTAGAAAAGCTTTGATGTACAAAACAGATCAGAGACAATAGCAGAAGAAAGAAAAAATATTTTAAAGTTGTCTAAGGGATCGTATAAAAGACTTCCATCTAGTGATTAAGTTTAGGAATGATGTTTGATGTATTTTGAAACTCTGCTTGCTCAGACTGCTTAAGTTTGTGAAAGGTTGCCTGTCAAACGCTATGTCAGTGATATGAAAACAGACAGCCAGAAAATCATCCTTCCAACATAAACATCAACTAAAAGTAAATAAATGTCTGCAGCAGAATGCCAGCCTGATGTTCCATTAAGATGAATGTTATAAACCATGAAGGAAACTAAATATTGATGACAAGAAATCTGCAAAGAGAGACAGTAGCTTATGGTCAGATTAGGAAACTGTTAGTGGAATGAAAAAACTAAACTGTCAATAGAAACAACAGTATACCCTTGAATACAAAAAATGCTACAAATTAATGTTGTTGTGACCAATAATAAACCATATGCATATGAAAACATTTACAAATATTTGAAAACTGAACCGTGCAGTGTAAACTCATGGTTCTATGCAAGGCTCAGAAATACTTTTTTTAATATGTTCATTCTTTTGAGAACATTGTTCATTTTATGTTTACATCATTGTTTGGTTCTAATTTGAAAAAATGTTGAACTTCCTATCATGACTGGTTCCTCATGGTGTTAGCCTAATTTATGGAAATATATGCTAAAACATATACTGAAAAGAAACATTTACTGAAAGCAGGTCCTATGAAAGGGTGTGATTTGAACCTAACCTGAAACAAATACAGAAAAATAGGACAAAGAGAGGCGGTGAATTGGTAAAAGGCAGGGAAGAAATCAGGTATAATGAAAATATGGAGCAAACACATTGCATTTGCTAGTATCCAGGATCTAAACTCTACATAAGCTACTGGATCTTTTCACTAACCTGAAAAAAGGATGAGGAAGATAAGTCATTAAGATAGATGACAGGTTATATCGGTTAATGCACAACATCCACACTTTAACTACAGTGCTTATTTAATTTAAAAATTAATGAAATGGGAAAATTACATGGAGAACACAAATAAGACAAGCAGAGAAAATGAAGGGTGTTGGAGCAATCAGAAGCCATGTAGCCACTGGGGAGGTGGCAGATGTGCCCTAGGCCAGCGTGCGGGCAGCAGGGGCAGGAGGGCGAAAGTGCATCCAGAGTCATGAGAGGGTGATAAAATCCCTACAGCGGCTGACCGCAGCAGCAGCTCAAGGCAGGCAGCTCCTGCCAGAGACCAGGAGGAAGAGATCAGAGATGGTGGACACAAAACTTCCTGGCATACTTTAAATGCCTTTTTTGTTGCTGTTTTTGGTTTTGGTTAACATCATAGCCAAAGAACTGAGGACAAGCAGCGTGAGACATGCCGACCACCTGCCCTTTACTACATTTAGAATCCCATGTACTCTCACTTGGCACCAGGCTTCTTAAGCCTAAATAGGGTAAGCAGGCTCTTATATCCAGGAACAAGGGATTGGCAATTTGGCGGCCATACTTCACAGGTGCTGGCCTTCTGGGCAACCTCATGAACGTGCAGTATGAAATCAAATTTCAGGTTACTATCTCAAAATCTTATTTATTTACAAAACGGAAGGAATAAAAGCCCAGGCACATACAAGCACTTTCCTGGTGGGTACGACATGCTGTGAAGCCTCAGTGAGTCCCATTACGACATTGACATTGGTGTTTCCGAGCTTATCTGGACCGTGCAGTCCCTGTGTAGGCTTTGTGCGGCTGCAAGGGCTCTGCACACACAAGGGCTCTGCACACACAAGTGCTCTGCACACACAGGCACAGCCGCAGGTCATTAAAGCGGCGTTGGTTCCCCACTCACTGCTGCTTGCCCATTTTCCTCAACAAGTCTTTGCATTAACACATCGATGCACTGGCAAGGCATGGGCGAGCAGCGATACAGCCCTTGAAACACACTGATCTCGGGTATCGTGCTTTGTTTTGTTGTTTTCTTTAATTTGGAAAAGCAAACAATAAGCTCTGCTCAAAGGTCGCTCCTTTCGCGACCCACGGAGCTTTCGATTTTCCTGAGAACTTCGTGAACAACGCAAAGGCTTTTCCAAGAGATTGCCCTGTCATCCCAGGCCAACCCTCCCCAAAATGACAAATGGAGCAGCGGCAAACACGGCCGCAAGGGCAGCCGGCCTGGCCCGACGCTCGTGCCGGGCGCTGGGCGCAGGACGGCTCCGCCCGGCCGGAGCGGCTCGGGACGGCTCGGATCGGCTCGGGGANCCTCGCCCTGCGCTGCCGCGGCCCCTGGCGCTCGGCCAAGGGACGCGGAGCTCCGAGCCCCTGCCCGGACACTGGGCCCTGCTTCCCGGGGAAGCCCGGGCCGGTGTCGGCTGTGGCACCGCCGGCAGGAGCGCGTTTGTTTAGAGGGAATGCTGTCGTTTCAGGTCCCTGAGTCGGAAGGCGTGGAGGTGGAAGAGCGTTGCCGCAAATGAGAGAGCGCTGCAGTACCGGGTGGGCGAGCAGATCCACGGCTTCACCGTGAAGCAGGTGAGCGTCGCCCGCCGCTGTTTCCTCTGTTTGAGTACATAAACTTCACCGTGCTTGGAAGGCACCTGCGTGAGGCCAGGCGTCTGCGCACTAAGTACTTGCTTCGGGTGGTCAGTCATGAAAATGATTCAGGAGTTCCTCGTAGTTACTTTTTTTGTAAACAAATACTTCAGGTGCCATTAATACATGTTATTGTAGGGGGCTAATTCTGGACTAAATAATGCACCCCATGAGCTTCTGTGTCTGCTGCAGGTGTGACCGTTCAGTGTGGCCTTCTAAAAGTCCTGACAGATAACGGAACGTCACTCTCTGTGTTCTGATGAACACATACACTTTATTTCCTAAGATGCCTTTAATACCTCTGTTGGAAAGCTGCCATGGGAATATGTTGACTTTCTTTCTACTTTTTTAAAGGAAAAAAGCAGGAGTAGAGAGTAAAGATTCTTTGTGAGAAGTGATAGCTAGTGACAGAGCTAGTGGTAGAACAGGGTCTTTGATTTTTCTATATCTGCCCTAGCCACTGATATTTGAATAGATGCCTTTTCTTTTTGTATTTCTGATTGAATTTTTATCTGTACCATAAGAGTATGGTTCTTTGGTGGTAGTATACTTTCATTGGGTTATAAATTTAATTTAAATTTTATTTTCCATTTGCGTAGTTATTTTTTCCCCTCAAACCACAGGAGCAAAAATTTATTTACTACTGTATAAGCCAGTATTATAGGTAGGACCAACAAAGTAATTCCTATGTCACGCGCAATTTATTTGACCTAGTTGAAATCACACTGCAATACAGATGTTTTCTTCCAATGCAGGTGACAGCTGTTCCTGAGCTGTTCCTGACTGCAGTGAAGCTTAGTCACGATGGTACAGGAGCCAGGTATTTACATCTGGCTCGGGAGGATTCCAATAATCTGTTCAGGTAAGACATTAACATAGGTATTACACATTCAATCTCCACATCACCTTGTGTTTTTTTCAGTTGGGATCTAGCATCATTGCTGGATTAGTCTGTGATAACAGGGAGGACAGTACTTCCTTTGTAGGGTTTCTTAGAATTTTTCGTGTTGGAACAGATATCATGAAGTCTGTTGTTCAGTCTGCTGCTCAAAACAGGGTTAGTGTTTAATTCAGGTCCAGTTCCTGCCTTGAAAACTTTCAGATAGAGATTATGCAACCATAGCCTTCCATGAGGTTTTTTATTTGAGCCTTTTGGGTATAAAGAAATGTGCTTACTCGTGTGCTGAAAACTTCTGTACTAACTCCAGAAATAGAAGTGCAGAGGCTGCACACCCTCTGAAGAAGATGGCTGAGCACTCAGGAGTCTGAAGAGCTCAAACTCTGCATCCTGGTGTGTGCCATGTTGCCTCTTAGGCAGTGCTGGTGCTCCCATAAATCACAGGTTCAGGGAGGAGTGGGTGGACTTCTCCTGAATGACTGCATCCCTCTGCATGCTCTCTCTTGCAGTATCCAATTCCGAACCACTCCAATGGACAGCACCGGGGTCCCACATATTCTGGAGCACACAGTGCTTTGTGGTTCCCAAAAGTATCCCTGCAGAGATCCCTTCTTTAAAATGTTAAACAGGTCACTCTCCACTTTTATGAATGCATTCACAGGTAAGCCCAAAGGAAATAACACCACTTAAAATGCATGAGCTTTTATTGCAGTAGAGCTGTCTGTTGGCTCTCCTTAATTTGGCTTTGGGGAGCCATTATTATTGGGTGTGAATGTTGTGAGATATTAAAAAGCTAATAAGGCAAGACAACAAAATAAGTCTTGTTCATTTGTCAGTTACAAAGTCCCAGTAGAGCAGGAGCTGTATAGTATACAAAAATGTATTGAATTATTTATATGGATATATGGCTAAAGCAAAGTTTTTGTGGTAAAATAGCTGCAGTGTTAAATATGTGTATTCCTCAGCAAAAATACATTTCATTTAGTACAATTCTTCCAGTTATTTATATGGATGAGAAATTAAAAATCAACAATGGCAAAATGCATCTTAGACTCTTTAAAATTCTGATTTTTTTTTACATTTATTTGTATGCAGCTAGTGATTACACACTCTATCCCTTTTCAACACAAAATCCCAAGGACTTTCAGAACCTCCTGTCGGTGTACTTGGATGCAGCTTTCTTTCCATGTTTACGTCAGCTAGATTTCTGGTAAGACAGTTTGAGATGTATTAAACCTTAAATTAAAAAAACAAAACAAAAAGTCTCCCCCCCTCAAATCAACAAAGCCTTCAAACTCTCAACACTTGCTGTTATTATTTTTTCAGGCAAGAAGGTTGGAGATTAGAACATGAGAACCCAGCTGATCCTCAGACACCTCTAGTCTTCAAAGGAGTTGTTTTTAATGAAATGAAAGGGGCATTTGTAAGTTTTGTGGATGTTTGGTTTAAGTTTTTACAGATGGTGAAGTAGCTTCAGCTGTAGGTTATCAATGGCATTATTGCATCAGAATCCCATTCCTCCTTCTGAAAATTTAAGTCCTCAGTAAAGTCAACACTGTTGCGTAGATCTTTTGTGTTAAAGTTATCCTGTCAACAGTTTGTTCACATACAGATAGGTGCCTTGTTAGTGGATTTTATTGTAAAATACTCTCTTACATTAGCATGGGAACATAGCTAGTTATATTAAAGTACATGGGATTGCATGCTTATGTGTGGAGGCTGTGTAAGTTAGAGCTCTGAGGTCTTATTCTTGAGCACCTTTTGTCTTTAAAATGTGTTTTGATGGCCTTTACTGAAATGTAGTGTTTTGCTATTAAGACAGATAATGAGAGGATATTTGCACAGCACCTGCAGAACAAAATTCTTCCTGATCACACTTATGGAGTAATTTCTGGTGGAGATCCATTATGTATTCCTGACCTTACATGGGAGCAGCTTAAGCAGTTCCATGCCACACATTATCATCCAAGCAATTCCAGGTATGTGAGATTGGTGACTAGCATCCTGGGTTATTGGGTTCGTGCTGTGTTTGTATTTTTGTGAGGAGAAAACCAGAAGCACAGTGTTCTTATCCACGTGGTCAGCAACAAAGATAACCTGTGCCCTACAGCAGCTAGAACAGTGTGGAAGCAAGGAATTTTTTCTAGAAGGAGCAGTGAAGAATGAATTGAAAGCAGGAAAGAAAGGTGGCTGATTTTCTCAAGTGTGTCTGTTTGCATGATCATGACAACGTGTTTTGGGGATTGATTGAGCTGAACTCATATGAGCTGGGTGGAAAGGGAGCATACTAATAAGTATTTAGCAATAATGTTAGGGAGTTACAATACAAGTAGCATAGAATAAGGGTTCTTGTCCTCTTTGAAGTAACACAGATTATGTTAGAAGTTACAAATGAATGATTTCATTTCCTCGTGCATCACGTATTACTGTAGTGAGTTCTAAATAATGGATAGTCATTTGATTCAGGTACTGATCTGGTTGGTATTAATAAGGTATTTAAACTGGAAGTCAATTTGAAAGTTACGTGCAGGAAAATAATTCTTTCTTCTGTGCTAATTTCGTGGCCAATCTGTAATTCTGCTTAATTCACTTGTGGAACATCAGGTTGTGTCATGACAGTGAATTTGCAATCTGTTGATTTTTCTCATCATCCCAAGTGTTCTGCTGTACTGGTGTTGAGATTTTAATCAGGATGAAATTTACCTGAGGCATAGCTTTTGTTCATGTGTAGTCCAGTGGAAGCCCTTTAGGTATGGGAATGTGTTTGGTGCAGTGACCCATGGAACCCAGCCATGTTTTATAGACAGACAAAACTTAGGACATGGATCATTGTATTTTATACTTAAAGCGTGAGGACAATAAGAATTTTGTCTTCTGAAACTTAGGAGCACTGGGTTTCTGGCTTCAATTGCTAATATTTTTTTTTTTTCTGGAACATTGTATATTCCTACAACTGAACAGATTTGAACATAATAAAACTGAACATAATGAAAATAATAAGGTGTTTTGTGGCCCACAAGCTGAGCCATGTGGATTTCTATCAAGAGATCTGTGAATTTTATATATATTGCATAGGTTGAAGATCCACCAAACTATTTTCCACTCCAGATGTAACAGAAATACTGGAAAGCACATGAAATTCAGAGTATAGCACAAGTAGCTACTGTAAATTTCATATTAAGTCAAATGCATAATCCTGATATTTTATTTGAAATGCAGATTTTTCACTTATGGTAATTTTCCACTGGAGCAACATCTGAAGCAGATACATGAGGAAGCATTGGTAAAATTTGAAAGAATTGAATCAAATACTGACATCCCAAAACAGAAACTCTGGGAAAAGCCTGTAAGTAAAACCAACAAACAAACAAACAAAAACCACTAAACCCCAGGTTAATATTTTAGCCTAAGCTGCTGGAGTTACTCTTTTGTTTAAAATTGTGTAAATGAGGTGAAGTATTTTTTTTTTTGGTTACACAAGGGCCAAACTATATTTCCTTTTGAGTTTTACTAATGTAATGATTGCCTGCAGTTGTTTGTTTCCAATTTCAAGTCCCTTGCCATTTGAAGTACTGAAGCACTTATTAATGGAAAGCATTTAGAGCTAATGAAAGAAATACTGATACTTAGTGTCAGGAAATATGCTTTCTGTTGGTATCTAATCTTCCAAATATTGGTGTCAAAAATAATTTTCATGTTCTCTTCCTCCCCCCTCTTCCTTTTCCTTCCTGGCTTGTCCAGAAGTGTAAACATTTCTTCCAAAACCAGTTCAAATTGTTATTTATTGCCAGACTTTCTTCAGCCTCTCCTATATTGTCCACTTTTAAAAATTGAGATGCCACTCACATTTCTCAAGATACTGTGTTTGTGTATTTGCTCATGGATCTTGAATTTATTCATGAGCATTTGTAAAATTATTTTAAATAATTGGAAAGATGATGCTATGAAGATGCAAGTAATTTTTTTTGTAACTTCTGCTCTGAGTTTAGTGTGTATCATTTATTGTACTTTATAGAGAGAACACAGGGTAACATGTGGCTTAGACTCTTTTGCTGCTGATCCTTCCAAGCAGACCACTGTCAGTGTCAGCTACTTGTTGACAGAGTAAGTATATCAAAATGAAATTCTGAATAAAAGGTTCATTTTAGATCTTTAAGCAAAATACAGGCATGTTTCTTGTCCCCAATCCCTCTTGATAAATCTCATCTCTAAAGAAAATAATGCCATGGAAAAATAGATCAATCCTGCTTTAGTTAGTAAAAGTTTAATTGCTGAATAATTAGCTTTAGCAGATAGACACAGGAAAAATCAAGTGTTACTTTACAGAACTGTTGAGTGGATGAGACATTTGAAAACATTGTCTTCCTTTTAATGCTCTGCCATGTGCAAGCTCTTCTGTATGACCCTGCTACTAACTTACCTCCCCTTGCAGCCCAATTTAAATTGCTTTCCTGGTAGGTACAAGTGAAAGATGCAGAGCCCTCCTATTTCCCTAAGGTCTGATCCAGGGTTCACAGCTGACAGTTATTTCTCCCTTGCACCCTCTAGCTTTATTTTCTAGTTCCTTTGAAGTGGGCTCAGTGATACTGGGTGTCACATACGGTTTTTAAGAACTAACAGTTTTTCTTCAGTATTACAGACACTTTTGAAACGTTCACCTTAAGCCTGTTGTCTTCACTCTTGGTTGATGGGCCGAATTCTCCTTTTTACAAAGCCTTAATTGAATCTGGTGTTGGTACAGATTTTTCTCCTGATGTTGGGTAAGTGTTGCAATGCACATTTCATCACTATAAGCCATGTTAGAAAAATTAAAAGACAATTTTAAGTTGGAAGAACTCATCTCTTATACAGGCAATTTACAGCAGAGTAATCTTACTTTAATATTAAAACACTAAGAGTTTCTCCTGGTGAACTGTAAAGCATTCTCAGATGTAACTTTTGGCTCATCAAAGTACTTGGATAGAAGCGAAACTGATTTAATCAAAGTTGTATTGTTTACAGCTTATGAACCATAAAATGAATAGCATAAAATATGGAATACCTTCAGTGCCTTAATTTACCTGGCTTTTTCATCCTGGACATTTAAGTATTACTCAGAGGCGTTTGTGAGCTCTTCTCTGTAACTGTGTTGCTTTTATTGCTTTAATTCTATGATTTAGTAGTTGGTAGGTTTGTCCCAAATGTGCCTTTGTGCAATCAGGTATTGTTAACTTGTCATCACCTCAGTACAAAAGGATATTTCAGCTGACACTTGCTCCAACTGGAACTCCCAGTCTTTGCTTCCAGCTGCAGCTCCCAGCCCATCTCCTGAGCATGCTGTGGGTGCATTATCTCCACTGAACTTGGGTTCAGCTGCTCATCACATTTTGCCTTTTTTGTCAGCACAAAGAAGGAAGTGCTTTCCAGGCATGATTCATCTGACTGATTTATAGACTTCAGGATGACAAAAATCATGGCTTTTTCTCCAGTGACTCTCTCAGGTGTTTGAGTGTGAAACCTTATTATGCTCACCCATGATTTTAATGTCTCACTCTGCCTGGCTTGACTTGTCTCTACGTGAAGTAATTGGCTTTGTGCAAGTCCTGTGCCATGTAGACATCTTAATGTTCCAGAGCATGGCAGCAGAAATCAGTCTTTAGACACTGAAGTAGGGATTATGTTGTATTTTTTGTCAGCTGGTCCTTTTACACATTGGCTGCATTGATATGGAGTTGAACTGTTCAGTGATCTGGCTTTAATTTGCCTTAGTGACTGTAGTGATGAATCTACAGGAATAAGTTTGAGTCCAGAGATGAGTATTGCAGAATCCAGTGCCTGAGCCTGCCATTGAATTCCTTCTGTGGTTTTTAGATGTGTAATAGTGGTTGTTTAGAAGTGCCTGAGCACCTGTTGCATTTTGTTTGTTGGCTTTGGTTTGAACTGCTAGGTGTTCTGTATTTCTGCAAGTGCCAATTTGTCTCTCTAAAGATGAGCTCTGTGATTAACCATGCCTGACAGCTTGGACAAAATTGTTTATACTGTTATTTTTTTTAATAGATAACAATTGTAGCAAACATGGGAAACTTCACCTTAACCACTTACTGTGCAAATACTGCTTTAGAAGTATTCCACTGACCTGCTTAAGTAAAATGTGTGGTTTTGGTATTACATGCAGGTAAAATTTTCACTTTAGAAAGAGGGACTTCTTTACCTGAAAGATGAATGGGAAGAGTAACAGCAAATACCAGCTTTACTTGTGTAGCTGTTTCTCTTTCTCTAAAACTATATGCTGTAGGTTTTCTTAGCAGTGGCTACTACTATTGAAATTGAACAAAAAATGCTTTTAAGTTGCATTTCTTGCCTCTTTGGTAATTATGTTACTTTCTACCTAGCTTTTAAAATCTTGTGTGTTTGTGTATGTGGAAACAATGGGTGTTTTTTCCCTTCTCCTGCCTTTGTTGGCAGCTTTAATGCTTAAGTTGTAGTACTTGTCACTGAGTTGGTTATGTTTTACTCTAGGTTTAATGGCTCAACAAGAGAAGCTTATTTCAGTGTGGGTCTACAGGGTATTGCTGAAAAAGACATTGCTACTGTGAAACAGATAATTGATAGAACAGTCGATGAAGTTATTGCGTGAGTAATGTTACATTTTTAAGAATACTCCTAGTTAATATAATTATATGTAGACATGTAATAATACAGCCTTGTATATAATAGCATGCCTTAAAAATCTAGTTATATTACAATAAAGGCACCAAAGCAGAAGTAATGTTTCTGCTACTTCCTTTATTGTAGCTTGTTCTCATCCCTGCAAATTCCAGGAGTGTAATGATGTTAGTTCAGTTTCTCTAAATGACACAACATGATTAGATTATTTCATATCAATTTTAATTCAATGTGAAAGACATTATGTTGTAATGCTTCCTTTATTGATCTAATAATTCATTTTCATAACTTCACTTAAAGTGATCAGTGTTAATGGATATGATTTCCTTCTCTCATCACCCCTTCCCAAAGGAAAGGATTTGAGGAAGATAGGATTGAAGCTCTACTTCACAAAATTGAAATACAATTGAAGCATCAGTCTACGAGTTTTGGACTTGCCCTAACATCTGTAAGTCTGTGTGTGTGGTTTTTTTCCAGAATAGTCAAAAAAAATATACAACCTGTGTCTTTGTAAAATACAGGGTCATTTTGTCGGCTCCTGATGTGTAAAACTTTCCACTTAAAGGTTCTTCCTTTATCCTTCTTATTTTGTACATCGTTCTTCTTTCTTTTCAGTAGCGTCAGACTGTCTGTGGACTTCCCACTGTATGAGTTAATCAGGCAGTGAGTCTGTTGTCTTTGCCTGAAGAGCAGCTTTGATTGTTGTAGCAGTGGTTACTTCTGTGAGGGGCATAGCATGCTGGCTCTGGGAACTGTATGTTTTGGCTAGATGCCTGTGTATTTTCTACAGGCCAGATAGAAGGACTGTATTTTTCTTTGGACTTTAGGATTGTACTGCTGTAAGTTAATTTCTAGATTCACAAGGGAAAATATACATTAATGCAATTCTTGGCCTCAAATTTTAATACCAAACTCTTACAGAAAATCCATTCCAGAGCAGAGTGTTGTGTCTTGAAAAAGTCGGAAAGTCATCTTGTATTTGATATTTGCAGTCACTGTGGAAATTGGGGTCTCCAGCCACTTATTCTTTAATTTCATCTGTTCCTTTCCACTCTGCAGCAGCTTCAGTTCCTCAGTGGCTCTTTTGCTTTCTGTCTCTCAGTTGATGTATATTCTTTGCATGAGCAGGATTTCATTCCTGGGTATATACACAGGCAAAGAAGCAGAGCCCTGGATTAACAGGAGATTTGTAAATGGGAGAGCACAAACAAAAGCTGTTTCACATCACATTGCCATGCAGCCAAGTAGGCAAATTGTGGATATTTAGGTGTCTGTCATGTTTCATGGTAAATCTGGCAAAATATGCCTGAGTTTAATAGTCCGTACTTTCTGGCATGTCTTCATATGTTGTGAATAATTCTATCTGATGAAATATTTATGCATATAACTTTATCCCTCAACATTTTTAAGTCTTGAAGTTGATTTAACTGCTATGCCTTCATTCGAAAAAAGAAAGCTTTTGAATATTTCTTGTTTTTAAAGATCAGTCTTACAGCATTTAGTGTTAGTACTCCCATGGAGGAGAGTTATGTTTCAGTTTGTTTCCCTGAAGCCATGTTTTAGAAGTTGGCTTTGAAGAGGGCCTAGTTATAGGGACCTAGTTATAACTAAATGATTGTAGAATCATTGAATGGTTTGGATTGGAATGGACCTTTGCAAATCATCCAGTTCTGACCTCCCTGCCATAAGCAGGGCCATCATTCACTAAATCCAGTTACTCAGAGCACTTTTGACATGTCTTCAAACACATCCACAGCTTCTGTCACCAACCTGTTCCACTGTCTCACCGCCCTCATAGTAAAGAATTCTTTCTTCATGTCCAGCCTAAATCTGTCCCTCTTTCCGTTTAAAACCATTGCTGCTTGTCCTGTCTGTACAGGATGTGTAAAGTCTTATCTTCTTATAAGTCCCCTTCATATGTTGAAAGGCCATGGTAAGGTCTCTCCAAAGCCCCTTCCTTCTCCAGGCTGAGTAACCTCAAGTCTCTCAGGCCATCCTTGTAGGAAAGGACTTTGATAATCTTTGTGGTCCTCCTCTGATGTACTCTAACAGGTAGATGTCAGTCTTGCACTGCAGGCCCCAGAGCTGGATGTAGTACTTCAGGTGAGGTCTAATGAGAGTGGAGTAGAGGGGCAGCATCACCTCCCTCGCCCTGCTGGCCCTGATTCTTTTGGTGCATCCCAGGATGCAACTGGCTCTCTGGGCTGGGAGCACACGCTGTGGTCTCAGTTCCAATTTCTCATCTACCAGTATCCCCAAGCCCTTCTCTACAGGTCTGCTTTCAAACCTTAAATCACTAAACTTGTACTGATTATTGCTCATTGCCCCAATCCCAGTGCAGAACCTTGGACTTGGCGTTGTTTGAACTTCATCAGGTTCATATAGGTGCACTCCTCAAGCCTGTCCAGGTCCCTCTGGGTAGCATCCCTTCCCTCCAGAGTATCCACCACACCTTTCAGCTTGGTGTCATCTGCAAACCTGCTGCGAGTGCCCTCAGTGCCACTGGCTGTGTAATTAATAAAGGTGTTGAATAGTAATGGACCCAGTACAGACCCCTGAGGGACAGGCAGTGCTTGTTACTGATCTCCCTTTGGATGCTGGCCATTGGAATGCACCTGCTTGCATGTCACCATCCAGCCAATTCCTTATCAGTCCAATGTCCATCCATCAAATCTGTATCTTGCCAATCCAGTGGTGAGGGATGTTGTGTGAGACTGTGGAAGGTCCTGTGAAAGTCAAGATAGGTGACATCAGTTTTGATATTACAAAAAAGCTGCTCACAAGAGGGTGGTCAGACATTGGAACAAGCTCTCCCAGGTGGCTGGGATAGAGTTAAATCTCTTCCCAGTGGCTGGAAGGGGGCTGTGTTCTGGGTTTGTGCTGATGACACAGAGGTGTTTTCCTTATTGCTCAGTGTTGGCACAGTGTCAAGGCTTTCTCTGCCTGTCCCCCACCCCACCAGCCAGGAGGCTGGTGATGGGCAAGGAGCTGGATGGGGACACCAGGGCACAGCTGACCTCAAATGACTCAAGGGTTGTCCCACACTGTGCTCAGCAGTAAGAGCTGAGGGAAGAAGAAAGGAGGGGATGTTTGGAGTGATGGTGTTTGTCTTCCCAAGTCACCAGGATATGTGATGGAGCCCTGCTGTCCTGGGGATGGTGAACGTCTGCCTGCCCATGGAAAGCAGGGAATGAATTCCTTGGCTTGCTCTGCTTGCACACAGCTTTTGCTTTACCTGTTAAACTGCATTTATTGCAACACTGGAGTTCCTTTACTTTCACCCTTCTGATCCTCCACCCACATCCTGCTGAGGGACAGAGAGCGAGTGGCTGTGTGGAGCTGAGCTGCAGCCAGGGATGAACTGTGACACCAAAGAAGTGGTCGTGGCCCCAAGCCTGTGTGTTCAAAAACTGCTTGGACAATGCTTTTAGATACATGGTGAAACTTTTAGACTGTCTGCTGAGAACCAGGACTGAACTGCTGTAATGACCCCACAGCAACCTCAAATAAGGAGTGACTACTTCTGTTTCAAGAGAATTAGTTCAAGCATGTTCTAAAAGAATATTATACTTTTTATCATATTAGGGAATTTCCACAGAATAGATAAAAATAGTTACTACTGAAAAATGCTGAAGGCTAATGAACCTGCTTGTAATTAAAGAGGTGAGAAAAGAGACAGTGGATTTGAGTTACAATGCACTTGTTCTCTATATAAAGCCTTTTAAAGGCTTTTTTTAATATGTCTTGGGATTTTTGTACTTAGCTTTTGTTTTTTTTCCCTATTCATACAGAGTAGAAATGGAGAAACTTTCTATCTTGCTCTTGTGGTGTTTTGGAGAACTTTCAATAGCAACTTGAGCAAATTCAAATTAGAAAATAAAAGAAATATCTTGGGGATATTTCTGCTTATTTAGTGTTTTCTTTCTCCAAAGTCTCATCTAATTTACATACTTTACATGTTTGCATCACCTTCCTATAAATCATTTCATCTGGCTGATACAAAACTGTAGTATGTATGTGCTACTTTGTGTCTGCCACCTGTTTCTGTTTTCCTCCTTTCTTGAGCTGAAAAATTAATTTTAATGTGAGTGACTAAAGAATATTACAGTATATTTCCAGATACGTGCAGCTGTGCAAAAAAAAAAAAAAATTAAAAAGTGCTGGTTTGGTATGGTGAAATTAGAGGCAAGAATGGAGAGAACAGGGGATAGGTGATGGTGGAGTAGAACCTCTTTCTGAACAATATTTTTTGCCCTACAGCTATGTTAGGACTACTCATTCTGTGTCTGCTATTCAAGTGTAAGTGTTAAGGTGGTTTTGGACCACAGGTGCTGTCAGTTAGAGAAATGCAGATGGATTGTCCTGCTTACCTAATTATTCTTTCCTATTCAGTACATAGCCTCGTGCTGGAATCAAGATGGGGATCCAGTGGAGCTTCTCAAGATTGCAGATAAAGTCTCTCAGTTCAGGCAGTGTCTTAAAGAAAATCCCAGGTTTCTTCAGGAAAAAGTTAAGACATACTTGAAGGTAAGCAAATTTATGAAAAGTTACCTTGTATTAATTTTTAAATTACAGTTTTGTATTTGAAGTTAAACTGAAGGCTAATTTTTTGTCACCATATTGCCTGTTTCCAGGTGTAGATTGAACAGCAACATATTAAAATGAAACATATTAATTTTAATGGTTTGAGTTTCCACTTTACAAAGAGGGGAAAAAAATTATCTGGCCGGTCATTTGGAACCACATTTAATAGAACACTGATGGAATGCTAATATTTTACCAAATGGTGATTTGTATAGAAGGGCACATCTCTTTCCTAATAAGAAGTTCAGATGTGAACAGAGAATTTTGGACCTGGTTATGTGTTCCTCAGTATTGACATAGCAAGGTGTATCTCCTTTTCCTTGCAAAGGATTTGGTTACAAATGAGATTGTCTTGGTGTTCCTCATGTTCATTGAGCTGCTGTCTGAACTTTGCTGGAGTGCCAGTTACTTTCTGCTCTCTCTCCTCTTTTCTTACCCTATGTTCTTCTGGAGTTTTTGCAGAAATAAAAAATATGCAATAAAGACATTATAATGTTGAATAGTTCTGAAGCCCTGAATTAGTTAATTCCAGAAGAAAAAAAAAATCCAGTGATTTTTGGTGAGGTTTCTTTGTTTATTGGCTTTGTTTTGTTTGTTTGCTTTTTTTGTGAGTTTTTGTTGGGGTTTTTCTTTTTTCCCTAATCAACTTGTTTGTTTTGAAAGGCAGATTGATTATAAGTAACTGTCACCCTGATTGGAGTAAATCTTGATTCTGATATACTCAAAAGCAACAGGAGTCAGTGATATCAGTTGAAATCAGTTTTCCTAAGAACTTTAACTAGTGTCTGGTGGTAATAGGGAGCTATGTAGAGAAGAAATAGAGGTGCAGTATTTTTGTGAATGTCCTTTACTCTACAGTTCTGTTGAGGGGGCAAAGGCACATCTCGGTAGGAAATTATGAGAACAGTTGTAAGTTCTTGCATCATAAGATTATGCCCTGTTGTACTTTGTGCTTGGAAATTATTAAAGCAGGCAGGCAGGGATCAAGGGAGAGAATGCCGTTCATCCTATCCATTTTACTATGGCTGGTTAATTTTGCACTTCCCTCTTTAACTCTGCAGTCAGGTTCCTGTAGTCTTTTCACACAGGCACGGGGGGGATACACTCATAAAACAGAATCTGATTACTTTGTCCCAAATTATGGGTGTCTGTCAGTGCCAGATGTTGCTGTTTGACTTCTACATTGAAATGGGCATTTTTGAGGTCACTGTCTTTTGACTGGCCTCCCTTTCCTACTATGGAAAATGGAAGCTGCTTGAGTAATTCTGATATTAAAATTCCACAGTCTGGTATAAACAAAGAAGAATTCAACAGCAGTTACAACACTTGCATAAATGCCTGGAGTTCTGTGGCAGCATGGCTGATGTGTAAAGCATTTTTGAGCAGGATAAGGCATGCACATTCTGCTCCATATGGGATCTCTGTCCACTCAAGCTTGGGCAGGTTGAAAGAGGTGTTTAATCAAACCCTCCTGCATTCAACAGAATTTCCCCATCTTAGAACACCCTCCAGATAAAACTTAGGGCATGTAGCTCTGTAGCGTTACGTACAGTTGTTTAACCTGGATTTAATTAAACTAATGAGTACTGTGCGCTTTTGAGAGATTCTGGCTCTAGACTGAAACTTAGCAGAAGGCTGTTGGTGCTTGTTCTTGTGGTAAGCAGCCTCTTCTCCACAGCAGCTTGTTCTGTATGAAACCAAGGGTTCAGTCTTGTGGTTGTGATACTTTTGATAACATGCAAGCCAAATGATGCACAAGCTGTTTATCTGCTGCTGATGGACCAATAATCTGAGGCAAGGAAGTTGCCCTCAGAATTAATGCTTTGTTTTGGGATATGTTTCTGCAGGATAATCCACACAAATTGACTCTGTCAATGAGTCCAGAGGAAGACTACCATGACAAAAAAGCTAAAATGGAAGCAGAAAAACTGGAAAAAAAGGTCAATGCACTTTCTGAAGAAGAAAAAACACAAATCTTTGAAAAAGGTTAACTTGTTTTTTCACATTTTTATTTGTATAGCAGCTTTTTAGCTGTTGTTCTGCAGAATAGTTTGAATTCTGAGGTACTCTCCAGCATTTGGTCTGAAAGGATGGGGGGTTTTTTGTTGCAAATTTGTGTATATGTGTTACAGGGCAATGCAGTGCAGTGCTTACACTACAGTGTATGATTGTATATTCTATTAGTTTTAACACTAATTCAAAACCAGAATGATCAATGTCTTCATTAGGGCAGAAGAAAGGAAAACGTTTTAAAATACCAATCTCTCTATTCTTTCCCATGTTAACTTGCACTGAGTGGAAGATGAATTCACAGAAGCCCAGAATGGGTCTGGTTGGAAGGGACCACAGTGGGTCATCTGGGCCAACCTCTCTGCTCAGGGAGGGACATCTTAGAGCATCCAGGGGGTTCTGGAATATCTCCAGAATATCTCCATACCCTCTGTGGACAGTCTGTTCTGTGCTCGGTCACTGCACAGTAAAGAAGTTCTTCCTCATGTTCAGTTGGAAATTCTTTATGCATCAGTTTCTGCCCATTGCCTCCTGTCCTTTTGCTCAGCACCACCAAGCAGAGCCTGGCTCCATCCTCTTGGCACCCTCTCTTGAGATACTTACATATCATGTACCTTGGAGCTGTTTATTTATGAGCATGAGGTCTGCTCCATGCTCCTGTAAAACTTACATTTTATAATTATATTTCTTGTATTTTCTGGTTAAAAAGCCAACTACAAAAGTAATGCTGGGTTTAACTTACTCTGGAGAATAACTTACGCTTGAAAACCATGGGCAGTCATCTAATTTTGTTAAAGCAGTGTCTAGTCACAGAAATCCTCCAAAAATGTGGCATTAATCTTCTGAAGCTTTGGTGTGTGACAGGAGATAGGGGAGCATGAAATCAGAGGAGGCTTTCTACTTACAGAGATAAATTGGAGAGTACTCAGAGGTGACCAGCTAGTATCTGAAAGTCTGAAATGTGAAAGTAATCACAACAATTTAGATACATCAGTGTTCTGACAGAGCACTTGAGTAAGAACTGGAGTGGATTGGGTTAGAAAGAAGCTTCTTATCTGCCAGGTCTGGGTCGATGCTTGCAGAACTGAGTGGCAGGACAGACTGGCAGGTGTCACTTAAAGATTAAATTACATGTAAACAGGTTGTTAAGAGGGGATTGGAAAGAGAATCCAACAAGAGTGTTCTCTCTGCTGTTGTTACATGATAATCTGCAGAATTTGCTTTAGTAAAATATTTGCAAAATTGCCAATAGAAAACTCCAAACTTGACTCTTGAGTTTTTCTGATCTGCATCATCTCAGTAGGTTTTAAGTCTTGACAGCACTTTTACTACAAGCTGAAAATGACAATTTGGTATTCTCTCCTTACTAGGTTTGGAATTAATTGCTCTTCAAAGCAAACCTCAGGATACCTCTTGTCTCCCAGCTTTAAAAGTGTCCGACATCGAGCCCAAAATCCCCTTCACTGTGCTGGAGACAGCACTCACAGGTTGGTGTCACCGCTGTCTCGCATCCCAAAGAGCAGCACTGTTGTATTGTTCCCTGGCTGCTGGCCCAGCTGTGGCCCCTTGCCCAGTACGTGGACTGGCTTTGTGGCCCATAGTTGTGCTCTTTTTCCTCCACTCCAGCCCAGCACCTCTGGGCAGACACGGCAGTGGATCCGCAGAGCTGTCGCCTCTGAGGGGCAGCATGGAACAGCCTCCCAGCCTTCCCAGGGCTGGCAGGAGCTCCTGATGGCAGCTCCCTGCTGCAGTCAGAGGAGTCTCTGGCTAGCACATTCAGTGCACTTGAGCAATCTCCCCATTTTCCAAAGGCTTTCCCAGGTTGCAGAGCTCTTGGCAGCTAGAGCAGCAAGCCTTCCTTGCTGCAGTCCCTCCCTACCCATTTTTTACAGACCAGGACATACAGGAGCTATGGGGAAAAAACTAAGTTCCTGTCATTCCTCATAACGTCAGTGCATGTTTTTCCCTGCTTTACTAGTGGCTTCCCCAGGGACTGATAGCAGATCGTAGATCTGAATTTTGTTACAGTTCTGTCAAAGTTTTGCAGGTAAATACTGTTCTGTGGTATATTTCTAACAGACGGTTTTATTCAAAAATTACCGGCACATGTCAAGACTGTATCGTTTTGATGCAAAAAATGACCTGATTGTGTGAAAATTCTAATGTCTATATTCTAATGGCCTGGCTTAGGAAGAGTGTACAGTACAAGAAGCTGCTTTCCTCAATTTTTGGACCAATGAAGACAAAAATAAGGAAGAGAAACCTTTTGACTTCTTCAGGAACAAGTTACTACTTCTTTTATTTGAATGTTATCTCTAAAATGCAACCTCTGGTAGAAGAATTCTCTTTTCAAATTGTCCAGATATCCATTACTTTACCATGGACAGAAACAGAAAAACCCCTTTGGTCTAGCGTTAAGTATAATGTGCAAAATTTAAACAAGAAGTGGCTCTGAAACACCAACAGAAAATTATTCTTAATGAGATGTTCTTGTAAGAAATCATTTTGCTTTTGTGTGTTTGTAGTAGGAAGCTGCTGGTTATTCTTTGCTTTTGTGTGTTTATCCCTAGCTGATGACATTCCTGTCCAGTACTGTGCTCAGCCAACCAATGGGGTGGTTTATTTCCGAGCTGTTTCCAGCTTGAACACGCTTCCTGTGGAGCTCAGGCCATATGTGCCACTCTTCTGCAACGTCATTACCAAGTGAGAGGTTTACTTTCTTAGAAGCTGAAGCAACAGGCTGTAATACTGCTTGCCAAAATACTAATACTGCCTTTAACAGTTCCAGCATCTGTTCTTACTATAGAAGGGAAGGGCTGATAAGTTGGTTTCCTGCAGAAAATTGTCTTCTTTATTCCCCAGTGTTGCTAAATTGTTTCCCCTTCTCCCCCAGTCTCTGCATTGCCTTTTTGCCCAGCATCAACACAAGCGTTCCCTCAACAGATTGGAAAATTTCTATAAATAAGAAATAGCCTAGCAGAGATTAAAGTTTTCACTTGAATAAACTTCTGGTGCTATTTTGCCATGTGGGGGCAGAAAGAGTGACCCCATCACAGGGGAAGGAGGAGCTCAGAGCAGAACAAGTGACCTGGGCTGGGAGGAATATGTTTTTATTGATAACAACAACTAACATGATGTTGTTAATGTAGTTCTTACGGATGTTGGTAGCAAGCCTGCACATAAAGCATGGTTTTTAATACAGCATTTTAAATTAGCAGGATGCTTTAATTGAAAAACTTGGTGGGAAGCTTTCATAAGGCATGAAAGTATTATGTTTGCTTGATAATGCCCCAAATTGTTTAGTTGCTAAATTCATATTGTCTGAAACAGGCTACTTTATAAATGTTACGTGGATTGTTTTGGCATACACTGAAAAGGGAAACAAATATCCCTTGTTTTTTACAGGATGGGATGTGGAGCCCTTGATTACAGGGAACAAGCCCAGAAAATCGAACTAAAAACAGGTGGTATGTCTGTCAGCCCACATATCATTGCAGATGATTCACACCTGGATGTCTATGAACAGGTAAATTACATAATCTTGCAGATGTTACTCTTGCAGTAACAGTTCTGTAGTTAAGGGTCAATCAGGGCTTCTAGGTAAAGGGTCAAGCTAATGTGCATTGCAAATTTGTGTATGAAAGCACTCCTGCCTCTTTTGTAAGATATAAATTAGATAATTACAGTAACTTAGTGGTTTTTTTAGAGGAGTGCTTGATGTGGGTGTTCTGTCTAAGGCAGTGCTTTGCTAGCATCTGTCACCGTATTTTTGAGTGCTCCATAATATTTTGGAAGCAGAGGGTAGGGGACAGAACGGAGTGGTGTTACACACAGAGATTGCTGTTAATGTGTTATGTCACTGTTGGCAGCATCACTGGATCTATGTGTTGGGCATAACAGTTCTGGCAATATTTCTTGAGATGTTTGTAAACTTGCTGGGAGTCTGCTCGCTATGGATCCTGGAGTTAAATTAAGGGAATTCCCTTGGAGAAAGGTGCACCCCAGAACAGAACTTGTACTTTATGGGAAAAAATACAAAATTTTGTGTCTGAACTGCTGCTTGCCGTTGAGAAGAAGAAATTGAGGAATTGCCAGGCTTGCTTTGCGAGAAGAGCAATCACATTTCATGTTTGCTCTGATTTCAGTAGCACAGCCTGCATTAGAGTGATTTTGTGATGTGTAACATTAGCTTGGCATCATTGCATCACTTCCATGAAAAGTTACTGTGCATTTCTTGGGCCTTTGCTGTGGTTGTCTTGTGTGAAGGGTTTTTTGTGTTCTGTTTATTTTTTTCCTTCAGGGTGTGCTCTTTTCATCTCTGTGCTTGGATAGAAATCTGCCAGACATGATGAATTTATGGAGTGAAATATTTAACAAGTACAGTACATTGGGTTTTGTTTGTTTGTGGGTTTGCATGTGTTTTGGGGTTCTCTTTTTCACTCTTCCCCCAACCGTTCTCCTCTTCTTAGAGATCCTACTTGGGGATTTATTTCCATAATTCTATCTCTGATGTCTTTCTAAACTTACGTATTACATCAAAAGCATGACTATATAGTGAATTAAATGGACAACCAACAGTTTGAAAGCACTTTGTTGAACTTGGGATGGTGAATAATTCAGTAAAATAAATTTCCTTGGTGTCTTTTGGCATGAGACCTGCTTGTATTCTTTTTCAGCCCAAGATTCGAGGAGGAAGAACATTTCAGAGTGCTGGTTAAGAAGACTGCCCAGGAGCTGTCAAATGGCATTCCAGATTGTGGGCATTTATATGCCTCTATTAGAGCCAGCAAAAACCTTACACCTTCTGGAGAGCTGCAGGAAATGTTCAGTGGGATGGATCAGGTGAGAAGTTAATAATGCCCTTCAGCAAGGCCCAAATCCTTGACTGTGGAGTTACAGGCTGGTTTTTGTTAATTCTTCCTGTTGATTTAATCTGTGGTCTTTCTGCCTTCCCTTCCTGCACAGGTGAAGTTGATGAAGAGAATAGCAGAAATGTCTGATGTTAAACCAATACTACGCAAACTACCACGCATTAAGAAGTATTTATTAAACAGTGACAACATCAGGTGAGCTAAAAAGAAAAAGGGCATTTTGGTTAAAGAGAGGCCATGGCCTGTGAATATGCTTTTCTCAGTGCACCTCATGGTGTACTGGGGTTTTATGAAACGGGACGTCCGTGGAAAAACTACAGAAATGTTTAAATTAACAGAGTGGTAGCTATGGTGGCTCATTTTGTTCAGTTTTTAAATGGTATGAGAAACTTAGAGCAAATTTTATAGCTAACAGTTCTACCCAAAGCTTGTAAGTGACCTGTGCGATTTTACAGAAATAATCAAAAATCTGCCTTTTATTTTTCCCTTCAAGGTGCCCATTAGACAAATACTGTTATATTGTTTTGTAACCGTTGAATGTAGTTTGGTTTGGATTTTTGTTTTGTTCCTAAAAGGAGAGCAGTGACATTCTGAAATTTGCTTTATGCATATCATACATTGGAAAAAAGCACATTAAGGTGTTTAATGTCAGATGCATTAGTTCCAAAAACGGATCTGTTTGAAGTGACATAAGTTGCAAAGCTTTTTTTTTTTTTTAAAGCATGGAATGATAAATTATGTAAATATCTGTAGTGTTCATAACTGTGTTAGAGCTGTAAAGAGAGGATACAGAGGGCATTATTTTCCTTCAGAGACATTTTTATTTGCAAAACTGAGTTAGTCCTGTCTTGTGCACAGAAGTGGTTTGACAGCTACTGCTCAACTTTTGGTCTGAAAGTGTTCTAGGTCAAGCAAAAGAATCGCAATTGGACTGTAATTTTTTTTTCACATCAGATGCTAGATTATTTTGCCTTTCTCTCTGTTAATGATTACCTGAGATCACTGACCTAACATTCTGATGATTTAATAGAAAATGTTTAGAAAGACATTACAAATTACAAAAGACTCTCTGAAAACACAAAACCATATTTAAAAACTTGATATGTATTTTTGACAGATGTTCTGTGAATGCAGCACCTCAGCAGATACCAGAAGCATCTAAAGAAGTAGAAAACTTTCTCAAGGGCATAGCCAGAAGTAAAAAAGAGAGAAAACCCGTTCGTCCACATGTGATTGAGGTGAGAAATTGTCATTTGTCATTAGGGCATCAAATACAGTTGGCTTGATCATGTCAATACCATTGTGCAATCAGGAAAAGTTTGAACTCATATTGTGTCCATGTAAAGATGTCTGAAGAAATCTTCCAGACATCTCTGTGATCACACAGTTGTTCTGTGTTTTGCCATGGAGTGTCTTCACTGCAACAGAGTGGACAGTAGAAATGCAGTAGATCAGTTGTTAAGCTTCACCCTGGGGTTACTGCTTTGGCATGGGGCATGGAAAAAGACTTTCTTCCTTTCCCTGTTGCATAAAACTAACTCTTTTATAGCTGAGCTTGACTTGAAATGTTGGCCAAAAGCAAATAGGGCATGATGTGCAGTTCCTCCTTGCATATGAGTTTGTTTTGTTATCAGGGTGTTCGGGACATTTGGCACAAAATATGCTTGATTCAGTGGAGTTGACAGAAGATCTGCGCTGTCACTATGCAGATCTGTCTTAATTTCTGATGAAACTGGAATAAGCTCCCAGTTCCTTACCCATGGGTGAAATGATAGTTTGTAACTTTATGGGCCTCATTTAATCTGGGTTTTGGTGTCTCTCAGTGCCAGATTACTCTTGGAAGAAAATTAATTTGGCATTTGTTTAGGAAGTATAAAGAAGCAATTGAGTACCTTGCTTATGTTTATGAAGGCATGGTTTGATGATTGCCTTAAAGAGGTTTGAGTGGAAGAGATTGCATTTGTAGTAACTCGGTCTAAATTGTTAAATCGTCTTTTAATATGAGGACTGGCTCTCTTGTAGAAATCTTCAGAAGTGAAACCTGTGGGAAGTGAAATGGTTACTGGTTTGCAGATCACAAGGAAATTAGTTAATGTAAGTACATTATTGGTGGGGGATATTGGTATTACAGGGCTGTTACTGATGGTAATGGTTCATTTTAAGCTGTTACAGAAGCACAGCACTGAAACATAATTCCTGCCCTTCAGTTCCACAACTAAACATCAAACTTAATCACTTCCAGTTAGTCCCTTCCTTTCCTTGGTCTCCTCTCTAAATGATTCTGAATGTGAATGATACCTGACAGAAGAGAATTAGTGAAAATTAGGTGAAAGTGAAGGTCTGTATTTGGCTACAGGACTGAAAAGCGTATCCTGAACTCTCCTTTTAGAAGAGGAGCAGGGAGAGCTCAGCCCAGTGCTGTAAATACACTGCTCTGCATGGCCCAGCCAGAGTTGTGTGAGGATCTGGGAATGAGGTTTCTGAATTCAAGAAAGGATGAGGAGTTCTGAAATAGCAGCACTGGAGGTGTGTAAGGATCTACTCGTGGTTAAGTGAGCACACAGGCAGATGTACGTGTGAAAGAGGCAAAGGAGTGAGCTCTGCAGAGGCCCAGAGACATGAAGAGGACTGGAATTTTGGAAGTGAGGTTGTAAGGAAGAATTGAGTCTATTGCAGGGGATGGTTGAGCAGGAATTTATACTACAGCTGCCATCATAAATAGTTTACTGGTTTTGTGGGTACACAATTTCTGACTCTGTTTTCAGTGTCTAGAATGGATGGATTGAGACACGATGTGATGACATGTACATGTGTGACACAAGTGGAGAGGTGTAAACGTGTTTCAATCAAAGTAAATCCATGGCTAAATCCAAACTCCTTGGTAGTGATTCAAAATCTGCAGAGCTGCGAAGCAGGGGTGCAAGGATGGGTAGCTGCTCTATGGTGTCCTTCTCCTTTAGTTTTCCAGGGCAATTCTTTGAACTGGATTGCTGATACAGGTACAAGCAGAATGTCACTGGTTGCGGGGTAGGACAAGTGGCAGCTTTAGCATTTGTGTGTCTGTATGTTTAGCAGAACTTCCTAGTTCCCAAAAAAGTGAGAGTGCTCAGGTGGATAAATTGTCCCTGCTGCTAACTTTAACAATAATGTGTTCATTTGTGAGGATCCTACTTTCAAGCCATGTCAGATGAAGACCCATTTTGTACTTCCCTTCCCAGTGAACTACATTGGGGAATGCATTCGAACAGTTCCCTACACGGCTGCAGACTATGCCAGGTGGGAAGCAGAACATCAGGGAGCTTCTCTGTGCAATGCCCAGCACAAAGCAAAATGGAAAGGGTTGGGCTGACTGCAGGAAATGATTTGCAGTGCATTTGTCACAAAGTCTTTACAAAGCAACTGTTGCATGGCTGTGCCCAGAGCAGCCCTGTAAATGCAGAGATTAAGTAGTGAGGGGCTGCTATCCCCTACCTTGGAATAACCAGCCCTGCCTACTTGAACATGTCCTGAGTTGACAGTCCTACTGCATGTAACAAAGTTCAGCGCCCCTCTTACAGTGATGTGACGTTATTCAGCTATTATTAAATACTGACTATTGCTGTTGTAACTGTCATAGTTTACAAGAAGCAGTGCATTGCAAATGGGGATCTGGGTGAGCTTTAGAGGCAGTTGAGACTGTTGCCTGCTTTACATCTTCGCTGCTTCTGTTTCTCTCATTTCAGCCTTCGGATTCTTGCACGGTTGATGACAGCTAAATTCCTACACACAGAAATCAGAGAGAAAGGAGGGGCTTATGGTGGAGGTGCTAAACTTAGTCACAATGGCATATTCACATTCTACTCCTACAGGTAACAGTGTGTTTCTTTCCTCTTGGTGGCTGAGGGGACCACTGACTGCATTTGTCTGTCTTATTTTTTTACATCATTGTAGCAGTCTTTCAAGAAGAAGTAAAATAAAAGGGATGAAATTAAGTGAGTGATTCATTGCTGATGAAGTCAGATTGCTTAATAAAACCATCGTTGCTTTCTCTTGTTTGTGTCCTTGGGAAAGCTTAGATTGTCTCTGCTGCAACCACTGCTGCATCTCTGCACTTTGGTGTTTACTGTCTCAGTATCAGATTTATGTATAACTGGCTTTCACTTGTTTGTTTCTGGGTTAAGGAGGCCCTGAAAAAGGAAATTCAAGACTACACTAAATATGAGACCATGAAGTAGAATGGTGATGTTCCTTAAGGGCCTGAGTTTGAAAATATGCAGCTTCCTTACAACTGGCTGAAATCATCAGAGATTCAGCAGAAAGCATTGCTGGTGATGAGCTAGAACTGCTTGCTCCTTCTTTTCTGTTCCTCTCTTTTGCCAGTCCAGAACAGTTACCTTTTATTTGGCTTACCAAGGCACTTTCAGGTGAAATTTGAACTGGAGGTATTACAGTTGTAATCCCCACTAGAAATGTTGTGTGGATGGAGTCCTGCTTCTGTTGTTTTCCTAGCCCAAAGGCAGCCTGGCACAGTGCTTGGTCAGGGTTCCTAACTGAGCTTTGAGCAGCCTGGCCTTTCTGTGAAGCTTCAACATGGTAGGACTTGCCCTGGCAGTAGTCCTTAACTTGCAGTTAACCTGTGGCACCTGTTTTACAGAGAGTAAAAACAGGTGTGGCAAGAAAAGGAGCTGAGAAGATAGGGCATATCAAAAATATTCCTGGTGTGGGCAGTATTGGCAGTGGTGCTTTTGGAGCCCACTGCAAAGAGCACTGGCTTATCTGACCTGCTTTTATTACACCACTTCTCTCTGCAGTCTTGGAACTACTTGTAGGCACCTGAACTTCTGTGTATCTAAAATACTAAGTCTGCTTGGTTTGTAACACTACTTCCTTCTGGAAAAGAAATGCAAGACCAAACCCCAAAACCTCTTTTTGTACAAAAAAAGAGGAGGCTTATTTGTTTTTCCTCATGTATGTTTGTGTGATGCATAGCAAATTATGAATGAAGTGAGAACAAAAGAATTTCAGTTTTTCATTTTGTAAGCCTGAAGTAATAATTTTTGTTTTCTTTTTCTTCTAAGAGACCCAAATTCTTTAGCCACCTTGAAAACATTTGAAAAAGCAGTCGAATGGGCCAAATCTGGAGAATTCACACAACAAGATATTGATGAAGCTAAACTAGCAGTGTTTGCTGCTGTGGATGCACCAATAGCTCCTTCAGACCGAGGTACATTCTCCTCATCCTCCCAGGGCTGTCACTGTTTATTTGCTTTTTAATTTAGGTTTAAATTAAAGAAGGAAAGAAAATAGTTTGCTAAACTGTGTCAGATAATAAAATTTGTGTTTTGCAGATGAGGGATAATGGCAGCTTCAATGAATGCATTGGTTTCTGTTGCTCCCTTTCAGAAACACCTCATGCATTCAGGCTCTGCTGAAGTTTTGTGTTCATACTGCTCCTCTGTGCCAGATGGAGGAAATTATTTTAGGTTTGGAGAGCATTATATGCAGACAAATGAAAAGAAATACTGGTCCTATGATTAAAAAAGAGCTGAGGGATTATTTTCCTGACTCAAGCAGGCATATTGACTGTGAATGTGACTAGCCCTTTTTGCATATGTTCTCTGAAGAAGTTAAAGCACAGAAGGCTGTCTGCTGGGGTGGAGCATGTTAGCTTCTTTGCAAAGCTGCACTCACGATGCATTGGTAGTCTCTTTTCAGTTTACTGACATGTAGCTTTGCTGTCCTCACTTCCCTCCCTCGTTCTCAGCTGAATTTCAAGCCATAACTTGCCCAGTTAAAATAAGTTTCCTTCCTATACAGAAAGGAATCGCAAGCGTAATATTAGCGTTATTTTAAAATGTGCTTGTATTAACACTAACTTATTTAAAGAAGAACACTTCAAATTAAGCTTTTACCTGTCAGAATCTGGTTTTGGTCTGGGCAGTTAAAAAGCAGTCACTGTGAGGAGCACAGGAGTTCAGTGCCTGCATGTTGGGTGTTGGTGTCAGTGAGGGATGACGAACATTCTTTGGCATTTGAACACAGATCTTAACAGAGCACTGAATAGGAGAGCTCTGTTCCAGAGGCCTGGGAACTGGTGCAAGGAACGCCTGTCCCTTCATGCTTTTGAGTCACTGGGCCCTGCAGATGGATGTGAAAACCTTACCTGGCTGGGAAGTCAGCCCTGCCTTGGGCAGGAGGTTGGACTAGTTGACTCAAATCCTCCCAGCCACCTTTATTTCCCTATGGTTATTTGCCTGGCAAAGAACTTTTCTGTGATTATTTGGAGTTCTCTGGTTGTTCAAGGAGCGGTAATATTTAGTATTAAAACACTGTGGGCAAGTACTCCCAACAAAACATTAAAGCATTTGTATGCAGATTTCTGTGTGTAGTACAAAAATGTGAACAAACCTTCATGTTACAGATACATCACAATTGATCAGCAATATAAAAACTAGTTCTAAAAACAGAAGCTTCATGAAATGCAGTTTGTTTTAAAAGTTGTTCCAACTGACACTCTTCAGAATGAATTATGTCTAAGTTTCCTGGGCCACTGTTACATTCAGTTTTTTGACTGACTAATTTGCCAAAACAGAATTGTTTTTTCCCTGAATAGAAAGCTGTTACTACCTGACCCTGGTTTTGACTTAGGGTGCTTGATTCAGTTGGGTATTCTCTCAGAACGACGTTTCGATGGTCGGCTCTCTTCCTTTCTAGCACACATTCATATCGTAGTTTGCTCTCATTCCTGCACGTGTCCCTGACAGATTCCAGTGCACCAGAGCAGTGTGTGGTTTTGTTTTCTTTTCCCTAGGAATGGGTCATTTCTTATACGGGATTTCAGATGCAATGAAGCAGTCGCACAGAGAACAACTTTTTGCTGTCAACAGTGATAACCTGGTTGATGTATCAAACAAGTAAGCCTGTGCTCAGTTGTCATATTTAAGTTACTGGATTTTTTTCCCTCTTTTGTATTACTTTCACTATTTTCTTCTGTAACCTAGAAAAGGGGATGTTAATTATATCCTGCTTATTGCATGTTTAGCAGATTTAACTCACTCCTACACTCTGAGTTGGTGGGAGATTGGGTTTGATTTACTTTTGAAAGGCCCAGAAACTGTCTGGGTAGACTATATCAGTAGGCATGAGTAGACTATATAAGCTGGTTCTACTCCACTTCTAGCATTTTGTGTCTGACTTCTGAATTCCACCCCAGAGATAAGAATTCCACTATGGCCAAGTACAGGGTTAAGGAGAGACTGTTGTGGTTGGGCAAAACACAAGTTGTATGTAGCAAAGGACACTCTTCCTGAGGTTGGAGTATTTTTAACTTCTACAGCAGAGCTGTGGTTAACTGAATGTTGCAGTTTCTCACTTGTTTATGGTTTTTGTTTTTTTTTTTTTCAAGGTACCTTGCAGTTGGGAAGAGCACTCGTGGTCAAGCTATACTTGGCCCAGAAAATGCAGATATCACCAAAGATCCCTCATGGGTCAAACGATGACTTGCGGCTGAACATCCACAGAAAACAAGCCAATCTGTGTGACTACAGCATTAGGGTTTTTTTAGTAACTTCTAGCAGTGCTCTGGTCCAACTGAAATATTCATTGCTGTTTTTCAACAGTGTTCACCAAACCAGTTAGAAGCTCCCCTTCTCAAAATAACGATGTGAAAAATTTTCTAACCATACAGTATTTGAGAGCAAGAATTACATGCTCTGCATGGCAAAGACAGACTTTAATCTTCTACTGAATCCTCCCTCGCTCCTCCAATCACATAAGTACTACATAAATGAAATATTTTTGTATATGTAAAACTCTAGTTTTGAATGGTGTTTTGTTTGAAACCCTGTCTGCTGTTGGATATATAAAGAGCTGTCTCTCATACTGACAGATTTCATTCTGTGGTGTGGTAATTCCAGCTGCCTTTGCATAAACCACCTCCAGCGTGAGCAGGCTGTGACAGTACATTCCACCAAGCTGAGTGTGCAGTGGGCGAATCCCTAATCAATCAGGGGCATCTATTTTATATAAAGTGCAGTTTAGCTTGGCAGTTTGAGCAACATTCAGTCAGATTTGGGTGTGCCATGAATTACTATTTACCTTGTTGCCAAGGTCCAGTTGACAAACTGGCATGCTTTGGCTGTTCATCAGCCTCATTACCCTTTTTGATAAGTATTGGGGGTGTTAATAATCTTAAGCTCTGAGAAAAAGGAAGCATGAAGCAAGGCTCAGCTTACACCCTTATGAATCTCAAGTCCCCACTCCGAATCCCAAGAACTCGTTTTATCATTGCTGTACAAGGGGAAAGGATTCCAACTCCTAGCCTGACCCTGAAGCAGCAATGAAAAACACTTGGCCTGGTGTGACTACTTCCTGCAGAGTTGAGGAAGGAAAAGGGGAGTTTCTTTTTCCTTCACTGGAGTCTATAGAGAACCCTTCAAGTGCTATTCCACCAATTGCTTAAAAGCAAGTGAACACATGTGATGTTTGCAACAGTATTTTATTTCACTTCAGAAACATTAAGCACATCCTGTAACTCAACACAAGAACTAGCCATCTACACTTATTTTTGGGGTGTAAGTACTCTGAAACAAAGTGCAGTAGATGAGTAACTTACGGAGTGCATAGAACGGTGTTGCACTTGCATGTTAGAGGGCAGTATCAGTAACTGGTGTTTTCCAATAGATGCAAGGGTTTGTTTCAAACATAACACACAAACAGGACAAAATCTGTGTGACAGCTGAACGTCTTGTTTCACATAAAGTGCTGGAACAATAATTTAAATGTTACAAAACAAAGCTTTAACAATTCTAAAGCATTGTTACTCACAATGTGCATCTATGACAACAATCTAAATGTGGTGTGTTTAGATGGCTCCAGTCTCAGCTTCCTTTGGGAGCATGGCCACGTGTTCCAGCTGGCCTGAGTCTGACACATCATAGCTGGTCTTGTACTTGGCCAAGATCTTCATCAGCGGTCGCAGCTTCAGCCACCACTGCTCCTTGGGAATCCTGTGTCTGGGGGGAAAACAGGGAGGTGAAATACATGGCGGGTAAGGCACCTTCCCTATAAATGGGATCAGGCATTGGCCTTCATGAGGGGATGTAAAACACTGACCCAAAATGAGGAGAATCAAGGACAGAATCCCAAATAAATGAACAGGTCTTACTGGAAGATGTTAAGCATAATACCAAATTTGGCACAAAAATGCTGCCCCACTGAACTGAAACAGAAGTAGAGTAATTCTAGGCATTAAAGCAAAGGCAATCACATGGAAGTTACTTAACAGGACAGCAGAGTTCCAGACTTCACCATAAGACTCAAGTATAAGCAGGATGAAGTAAAAGCACAAAGGGAAGAGAGAAATGAACAATCCAAGTGGATCTGGCAGCATTCAGGCCTAAGGCAAAAGCAGTAAGGTGCTAGGAGGTGTTTGAAGTGGTGCAAGGCAGGCTGTGGTGAGGTGTTTACCACCAGGCAGTGCATACGTACACAAAGTCTGTTTCACTCTTGAGCTCAGCCACGGGTTGGAAAACAAGGTTGCGTCTCCGCATTCCCAGCAAACAAACTGAGTCATCGGTATTGGCAAATACTTTCCCTAAAAAGAATGAAGTAATTCAGCATCTTTCTTACATGTATAAGGGCAAATACCATTTTTCTGTAATTAAACTGAACAAAAAACTTACAGTAGCCTGATTTCAGCTGATCATTTAACAGAATGATAAAACAACAAATTAGTGCTTTAATAGGGTTAGATCTTCAGTTTTTAAATTAACTTTGGTGATTAGTAATGAAATTATAGTGCAATTAAACAACAAAAGGACTGAATTTTAGCAACCAGTTTTAGATCAGATTTTAGGAAGCAGTGCTTTACAGAAATTCCCAAAGACAACATATTACCTCCTTCTGTCTCCCATGAAGGCAGCATGAAACAAAAAAGAACAGATGTAACTATACAAACATCAATTCCTGCACGCATGAAAACCTACAGTCACACTGGCTATTTTGTTTAAGAGGATGATGAAACATCTACCTGAATTACTAACCCCACTCAAGTGGAAAAGCTTATACAGCAGAAAGCACAGCAAGGCACTACTGAATAATAAAAACACCAAGATGGGACGAAGTATGTTGACTAAGAAACATTCGTATGTTTGCAAAGTGGAGGAGTCTTACATACTGACAGACAATCAAAGACAGTAACAAGAGACTGCACCAAACATTACTGCACCAAACATTCTTGAGTCTTTCCGGTAGGTTTCTTTCAGTTTTTTGGAGATCCACTGCATAGCTTTTGCTGAAATTTTTGTCCCAAAATTTCTATCAAATGGCGAAGGTGCTCCACCCTGTGTCAAAATTGAATTCTGGGTTAGCTTATCAGACCAGGATTGGCGTGTGTTTTATCAGTTCTCTGCTACTGCCTGCTCTGCCTCTTACTTCCGTTTCTCCCCCACTTAAGGAAAACAAACCCAAAGCCCCACCCCATAAATCAAACTCAGGTGTTTAAAATTTGTGTTCAGCACCTCACAGAATCAATACTACTTCTCACTTCGAAGAATGGAGGGGACTGTGCACTTTCCTCTGCCTCAGTGATAAAGGGTAGCCAAATCAGGAACTCCCTTTGCCCACCAACCAGCTGCATAGTGAGATAAAGCAATGCAGGTAACACAGGCCAAAGCAGTAGCTCACTTCTGTCTCTTCCACAAAAACACCCATCTGCACAGATTTTCTTAATGAAATCTCTGCTCTTCAAGAGGGTTCAAGAGGCAGATACATTTCGGATGGGCAAATAACTGTATTATGAAGAAAGTAATACAATTAATTGTAAGACAAAAAGTGGAATTATTTATTAATATAGACAGGAGAGGAATAAAAATAAAATGCATAAAGAATCTAGTGTTTTTCCTAGATTTTTAAAAAGGGTTTGCAATAAAACCTGATGCTAGAAAAACCTCAGTTGCCTACAAACAAAAATCCACACTTATTCTTGAGTCAGACTTGTTTGAAATGTTTGAATAATGTAGTGTATATACTCTGTGCATACGAAGTTAGTCTTGTCTGTAACTTTAGGGTTGTATTTACCTGCTGCATATGGCCCAATACATTTTTTCGACAGTCAAACACTCCTTTTCCTTCTTCAGAATACAGCTGATAAATGAAATCAGTTGTGTAGTTCTCATTGCAGTTCTCATTTCTGTAACAATTAAGGCCAGATGGCAAATTTACGCTAAAGCACTGGATGTCTTTCCACCTACTATAACAAGAATAACAAGTCTTTTCCCTTTTCTTGATAGCAGTAATCCTGGCTTGGACATTTTCATCTGATCACATATACTCACTTCCATGTAACAGGCTCATAATTTTTTAGGGTTTTTATAGTAAAGGCCATAGTGTATGGTACACACTACCTTTAGTAAGAAAGAATCTAGAATAAAAGACAAGCCCGATGAGAAAACAGACTAAAAATAGCATGAAGTATTAGGTAACAGAGCAGATATATTTATACAGAAGTTTTGGACTTGAACTTCCAGACAGGTCCCAGAATTGCCTTTTGGAGCAACAGCTTTTCTAAAAATCTCAAGTTACAGGAATAATCAAGGAATATAGACTTGGAGTGGCCAAGCCTGGCTGGGAATGCTCAGTATCACTGATGCCATCTATTACAACTACTTTTACCTACCTCAGCACTAGGCCACGCTGGATACTAGTTTTCATTTTTTCAGTCAAGTGTTCCACATTAGCCTAGAAACAAAAGTATTTTTAAAGATCCATCCAGAGCTCTGTATCTGAAACTACTTTAATGAGCCTACATTTCCTGAGAACTTCTGTCAAATATTCCATATAAAGCATTATGTGCAAATTCAAATTACCAAGATTTTTGGAGATTCAGGATAACATACTGTGTATGGCTATTCATCTTGGGTTACAACTAACATCTTTCTCTATATCAGAAGTAACAGATTTTATTAACTCAAAGGTGGTTTTTATATGCTATATATTTTTATGTATATCAAGCTGGTACAGCATCCAGCTTGATATACATAAAAATACAGAAATTGCCACTGAAGTTTACAGCCTGCCCTTACTTCCAGTCCTGCCAGCAACTGCACGGGGATAAGTTCTGATTCATTTCACATCTCTGTGCTTCTCAGGAAATTTCTATCCTTTTAGCTTTGTGTTTGTCCATGACTGCAGCTAGCACTAACCATCTCAGAAGTGTAAAGTCCTCACAGCAGACAAATTTCTATCAGCGTGTGTATGTACTACACCATAATCCGTAATCCTTAAAGCCTGAGGGCTTTACTTTAGTAACACCTCCAGACATGCTCTGAATAGCTGTGGTAACAGTCAGTATCTAATAAACCTCACATACTGGTCAGTTCCTGTCCTGAACAGCCTTTAAATACAACTCTACCATAATGAAAAAATATTGTTCTCTTGTTTTTGGCTTTATTTTAAAACTATCCAGGCCTGTTCATTTAATTTGAATTTCAATCAAAAAACTAAAAATGAAACAATTTATCTAGTAGTGCTTAATCGCCAACACAATAATTTTTGTCATTTTACTGAACTTGGGTGTCAACAGTGATTGTGTCTACATTCCTTTATATAATGTTATGGCACAGGGACTGGCATGACAAGAGCAGATTTTAGGTCCAACCCAAGTTGTTTTTTCTTCCATGAGCCATCTACTTCAAGTATACACATTATGATATATACGTACAACAGCTTTAGATCAACAGCTTTAAAAATGAGCAAAAGGTGCTGAATACCTGGAGCTCTCTGATGTCAAACTGCTCTTCGAAGATGTAAGCAGCATCAGCTCCTGCTGCCAGGGCCCCCATGTTGGCCAGGTAGCCGCAGTAGCCGCCCATGGTCTCAATGATGAACACGCGGCGCTTGGTGCCGCTGGCTGACTGCTTGATGCGGTCACACGTCTGCTCAGAGACAGGACAGCCTGAGTATGCACTAAAACCCCTCATTTTTTACCTTTCTGTATGTCATGCAACTTTGTGTCACCTACTGGTAACAAAAAAAGCATTCATAAAAAGTAAATCTTTAAAGAATTCCAAAACGGCATAACGCATGTAACTATAATAATTATCCAATAAAGGATTTCTTATAAATCATATACTGAACACCATGGTAGAAATAGAATATTTTTCTACCAGCAACTCTTAAACATGTATTTGCTTCCTGCAAATACTGAAACAAGAATTCATTTTGGTTTGTAGTGACATTAACCAGTTGTATATCTGCATTTTCTAACACAGATACAAGCAGATATAATGAAGCTTTTCAGGAATTGTGGTATCTTAACTCTATTCATTACTTATGGTTACTTCTTAGTATTGATATTAAAATTCACTGCATTCCCATTTGTACTGAACTTCTTAAGTCCTGAGTGTGTATTGCCCAGTTACTTTCCAGTAATATTTCCACATAAATACAATTCTTTCAGGACTACTGGTGCATGTTTTAAAATGCTTTTGTTTTTTTACTAACAGGTACATAATTCCTGTAAGAAGACTGAAATCTCCACTTGTACCTTACTCTGACCAGTGTAAGGAATGTTCTCTACAAGGCGATCTGTTACTTACATGACACCAGTTAACACCAATATTTATTAGAGCTGCCTAAGAGGCATGGAAAGTAACAGAGACAATCTCCAGCGTAACAAGACCTAGGAATCTTAGGAAAACATTGTAACTCAGGAAAACGCAGAAGCCTAGGAAGTCGTTTACTATCCACCTTTAGGTGTTAATAATACTGATTAATCTATTTGACAAGCTCACCTCCTGGAATGAATTCTTCCACCACTTGAAGTTATTTTAAAGTTGTTGATTAATGTATTTTCCTTTCAGAAAGCAAGTAAGGGAACAAAAGAGGTCCTGTTTTCTTCTTTGTCTTAGAAACCAATAAAAAATAGGATATACCACATTTTTTGACAGAAGAATTCTGTGAAACTGATGTAGTGTCCCAACACCAGTTCTGTTCAATAAAAATGAACATGGAAGTAGCTGGGAAGTTTGTCATCTTGCAACCTGAATTATGGTAACATTAAAAAATCCCCATGCCTTACTGATTTTTTGAATGAGTAATTGTAGGTACTGTAATATTTCAGGTGTTTCTCTTTCACAGTCTTTTAAAACAATCAACCCATTCAGCTAAGTGAAAATACTACTTCAGGCTGAAATTCAGATTGTGAGCAATATGGTCCTTGAGACCATACCTAACATACCACAGAACAAATCATTAACTGATAACTGAAAACTTAATATAACAACCCTAGAACATCTAACATAATGCAGTTTAATGCATTTAAAGACTAAGACCAGTGTATGCATGTATTTAGGTCAAGCTAGCTAAAGATAAATGTAATTTAATTTATACATATTTTATGTATGTATTTGCATATATACATATTATGTGCTTACATACAAAAGGGCAGCATTCACATTAATTTATTCAGAATATAGATATTCTGTTACCCTAAGCAGAAAAGTATCTCCGTAACAAGCTACATCACCAAAGTCTATGTTGACTTTCCATCAGTTTTTCAAAATGACACTTTTATGTGTCTTGGGTTTTACAGTATACCCAAGCATTTTACTTTCTCCTTCCACACATTGTTTCATGAAAATTTTTGCAGAATACTGTAGCACTGGAGCAATTTCACTCATTTTTTAAAAAGCTGCCTGAAACTGGATAGGTACTATGTGTTTAACTTATGTTGTAAAACAATCTTGTCTTTAGACAATACATACACATGTGAATATTTCCACCATTTTGACAGACTTAAAATATTTGTAAACCCCAAGATTTCTAAAAAGGTTTTCCATCTGCTGATAGGAGAATGAAATTTTCTGCCTTTTGAGAATCTCCAAGTACGAAGCAAGGAGGCAAATCAGTCTGTGCCTATGGGACTTATCACTTGAAATCTACTTAGAAGGGTTTCTATCCTTGACTGAACAAGAGATGGAGCAGAAACATTCTACTATTCTTGCTTTCTCAGAATGACTTTGACAGAAATACCTAAATATGAAAATGGCACAGAAGGACTTTAATGAATTATTAATTCATACACTACACTACAGGCTGGAAAAGCCAAACTTTAAATGCCTGGTGCAGGTTTCAGACGTCATAAACAAGGCATGAGGACTCTTTTTGGAATTCCATTGCTAGTTGAGCTTTCATATGAACTGACCCAGCTTAATGACAAATCCTAATGTTCGAAACACCAAATCAACTGTTCTGCTATTAGCATTAACTAAACATCCTAATGGCAATAAAACTCAAATGATGCAACCATATTTTCTATTTACTGAAAGCATTACTGAAATCTATACAAACTGTAATTAAATTAGTACCAAAAACAATTAAGTAAGAGGAAGCAGCACTATATGTGATCATTTGTTGCCCCATTGTGTTTTCAAAGTTACCACTTCTGAAGGTGCATCAGTCACAATTAGCAGACTTAGCTACTTCTATAAATGTCAGGCCAAGGGGGAAAAAGCTAAAGCAGAGGTACAGTACCCATGTCCTGCCCATGAACAGTGCTACATGATGAGCCCACACAACACCTTAGGACATCTCACCCCAGGGATGCTGCACTGCAGCTCCCAAAGGGCAGGCCACCCTGTTTTCTGAGACAGCTCTTCCAGTTACCTACTGGAGCTTTGTCACTCGTATGTAAGAACACTGTATAAAGCAGGAAAACAAACCTGCTTTTCCCAACCCCCTGGATCTGTAGTTTTGACTTGACTTCCCTGGCAAATTACTTCGTGATTAGTTACATGGCTTGCTAATGATGGGTTTGATAAAACTCAGCGCTGCTAAGATTTACGCATTTGTCTGCATTAGATCTCAACTCAGTTCCCTTTGCTGTGTCTTAAGTAGAGTAAATAGGACTGAAAGAGCTCATAAAACAGTTGTACCCAAGGGAAAAACTATGGTAGACTAAAACTAGAACACTGATTGTTCTGACCCTGTACTGTTTGGCTGAATATCAGTGACAGACTTAACTGCTTATACTATCTATGCATTTATATGCACTTAATGTATGTGAAGCCTAACGGAGTCTCCAGGATTATTCATGGGTTTGGTGTTAATCATGTACTTAAAATGCTGCACTGCACAGTAGAGCTCAGTCAATTGTTCATCCAACAAATGGGGTATTTATTTATAAAACATGTGCTTTCTTCTTTTACTAAGTAATACGTAAGATAAAAATGAAATCGAAGAAAGCAAAGTATCTGATTCTCAGTAAAAGCAAATACCCTAAGCACTAATGCAGGAGTCTTGAAGAACAAAAGAGAGTACCTAAAAATTAGGCATATAATATAATACTTTTTCTAAGGTTAATCTTTAATCAGTCTTGGAAAACTGAACTATTAGCCATTAAAAAACACAGTAACTGAGTTATTTAAGAAAACCAGACATTTCAAGGTCTTTAGGTATCCTCCTCTTATGCATATTATCATCTTAACTTTTAAGACAGACAGTCTTACCTGCACAATAGCATTCAAGGCAGTGTCAGTACCAAGGCAATAGTCAGTGCCTGGCACATTGTGGCTAATAGTAGCAGGCAACACACACATAGGAATTCTAAACTCCTCAAAGCTGGCACGCGCCTCCTGGAGCTGCAGACAACTTTCAAAGGCCTGAAGCAGTGGTACAAGTGTGAGTGAAACATTCCTTGTCTTTGCACTGCTGTGCTAATGACTCCTGGCATGTGATGGTAAATATGGCTGTCCATTGGCCCAAGTAAATACAATTGGTGAGATTATTTGGGGGTTGGAAATATCCTGTTCATACCACAACAGTGCACTGGGGTTGCATTGGCACAATGCTCTTTGAAGAAATGCAGAGGATTAGCACAGTTAGTACAGACAGAAGGTGAAGTGTACACAGCCGAGAGGTCTGAAGCAGCTGGGTAGGAAAGGACAGCAAAAAGCTACACTGGAAATCATTCCACAAGAAAGGACTTAAAGAACAGAGTTTGATACATGCTAAGGAGCTTAGAAAGTTAACTAAAAAACCCTTGCAACTTGAAGAAAATGCTTTAAGAAAGACACTTAAAAAAAAAAACAAACCTATGTTATCCTAGAAAGTCAAGACACACATCTATTACCACCAAGAGAAAAGGAAAAACAAGATTCACCCATGCCTTCAAAGTTTCTACCAACATCACACATCTGCCTCTGTAACACAGACTGGATGTAGGCCTAGAAAAATCCAGGAATATGTGCACATGGATGAGAGTTAGGTCTGCAAGTATAGTTCAAGGATTCTTTGAAAAGCAGTTTTAGGTCCTTGGAAAGACTCCAAACTCTACAAAATATAAAATCGTGTCAAAAGGATTGGGTGTTCCTACTAGATATCAGAATAAATGTTAAGATTCTGTAGCTGTTTTAAGTAAACATACATTACACTTTTTCCAGTTATTTCCAATCTAAACTAATCAGCATCTCTCATGAAGTGTGGCCATTCTCCAAACTGCCTATGTAATGGCTCTCCACCAGAAGGCCTGATTACATGGTACACTACTTTTTCATCTCTTTCTCCCAGAAACTGATGTTCACAGAGGTCCCATTTTCTTGATTTCTCAAATTGCTTCAGAGAAGCAAACTACTGCAGATCAAAATTAGATACCTACTGAGGCCTATCTGCACAGTGACTGATTTAATGAACAACTTAGAAGAAAATTATGGGAAAATCCCCTACCTGTCAGAGTTCTCCTTCTGGGCTTTTGTCCTAGACAGAGCAGATCCTGTTCAGTAAGAAGACAGGATATTTATGGTTGTAGCTGCATAAACGCAAACTGACTTTCTAAAAATCTCTCTCTTCTCATGTGTTTTGCAAATACAATGGCTCAGTGCTACACCTTCAGTTTGAGGTTGAAACACAGCCTAAAAGATGGCACTTTCAGACCCAAAGAGCTGAGAAGCTGTTACAGCCAGGAGCAACAAATAGCAGTGCCTTATTTGGGATTTGGTTTTTTGAGTGGCTGAGACTTCACTTAGGAAATTTCAGTAATTGCCTGGCCCAGCTCAGCTCACTCAGGCTGCTTTGAACTTTTATTTCTACTAAAAGAATAAAAGACATACAAAGTAGCAGTGGTTTGGTAAAACCACAGCCTCGTGGAGACCTGCAGAACATGAGTTTCCCTAAAAGGTTTTATATTAAGACTTCTGGAAAACCCAGTCAAAGGGAGATGTAGAGCAATAACTAACGTAACTGGTTAGTCTGCATTTATGGTACATTAAGATGCAGTTAAGATATGTTTTACTTGCATTAAATATTGCCATTTTATTTGATGCAAGTGATTTCACCCAACATATCTTATGACTGTACCTTCACCAAGCATGAGCATTAGATGATTATATGCAACATCTTTGCATCATTGTGGCAAAATATGAAAATGCTTTTAATATATGGTCAATTATAAAGTCATCAACAGTTTTAATAATTGCTATGCTATTATCTTTTTTTAATTACTACAGTAAGGTCATAGAGGGATACTGCACTATGTTAATAAAATGGCTTAATAATTTCCTACCCTTTTATTGGATTTGTGTCACTAAAAAGGTTATTGCTATAACCAACATAACCAAGGATGCTTTATAAAAATTCATGCAGTCAAGCAAAGACTACTGTTTGTTGACTTTAAGTTGATCTAAATACAAATGGCCACTAAGGGGACGGAGTTACTGCCCTTACTCCACATCAGCTGTTACCAGGACTGAGAGAGATGAAAAATTAACAGGTTAGCTACTGGCCAAGGCTAATTTTCAGCCTCCTAGTCCAGAGTAATGTGGAGCCACATATGCTACTGGGAGGGTACAGGCATCTGTTTTCCATGGGAAATGTGTGGAGATTGCCTTAAGGCATCTGACTCTAGCTTTCTTTGTTCCTCAGGGGTGTTTGATTTTTTTCTCCCACAAAAAGAAATCATCAGTCTGTACCTCCCTTTCCTTTGGTGAAAGGAAAGGTAAGATTGTCAAAGAACACAATAGAAAGTTTTAGCCTCTCTTTCAGGTTCCATTTTTCTCATCTACCTGATACCTTTTCCTTTCCTTTCATAGTTGTCACATTCCTGAGGTCTGATATCCAAAATAACATCCTATTCATTTAATTTCATTTCATATAGCAACATACTTGAGAATATAGATCATAGTTTTTATTATGGTAGTTATTTTAGTGATGCATCATTTAATAGAAAACTCTAAGTTCATGTTCTTATCCTGCAATCCTAAAAGGTCTATTTTGTATGCCTATTTATATATTAGCTTTAAGCATATCCTCCTCAGGTAGAAACATCCAGCTTTTCCCAGGTATTTTATATTTATGTTCTCATTAGCAGTTTTTTTAATATTCTGAAAAGTGAAGTGAAAAATACAGTTTATCATAATTTAAAACACTATTCAAAAGATAAATCAAATTTGAAACCAAGATTTTAAAACAGAAGTGGAAAAAATGGAACATTTCAAAAGGGTCCCATGATCTGTTATAGAAGCTAAATTAGTTACTGAGAAATGTATCCGCTGTTTATTCCTTTGTGAGGAGCACACTCTTCACAAATCTCTCATTCAGAAGTTATGTATCTGTTAAGTCTGGTTTTTAGTTGTTTTTCTTTTTAAATGCAGAATTTTAACACATTTTATCAGCAAATGTTTCAGGGTACTATTTACATGGCTTGACAAGTTTAACCAACTGACAAGTGTCTTATGATGCCAAACAGCAACAAGCCCTCATTACCAGCACAATTGTACTTACCTTACTAGGGTAGGCAAGATCACACAAGTAAGAACAGTACCACAGAAAAACTAAGTGTGATGACACTCTGGTGTTCAGAAGAGGTTCTACTGCTCTGAGAGCACTGCAAACTATGATGCATTTATTGATCTAACTGTGGTAACAGGAATAAAAAACTATATATAAACTAGATTAAATAGATTTTCATGTCCACCTCCTACTTTTGCTTACCACAGTCAATTGTATGACAATGTATTGAGCTTACTTGGACACATTTAACAGAGGGCACAGTTGCTACTGCACCTGATCTGAGCATGGCACAAGAATGAAAAGATGTATTTTTCAGTGGGAGCTTTGGTGAATCATGTTCAAACAATCAGAGCAAAAAACTGAAAAGATACCAAGCGGAAATGTTTTCCAAATGCTAAAGTCTGCTCCATCCACAAAAAAAAAAAAAAATCAACCCAAATTTAATTATCCACTCAATTGAATCTAAATCTTGCAAAGCCATTACTTTTCATATTTACTCCAGAGAAAAATCCAGGCAAAATAAAATTAAAAACAACCACAAAAAAGCCATTAGCAAAACAAAAAAATGCTTTTGAAAAGTTTACAGCTACCACATGGAAAACATGGAAACACAAACATTTTATCTAATGAAGGCAAATTATACCTAGAAACCTAAATAGAAAGCAAACCACAGCAACATGGACTGACTGACTAAAATATATCCCCTTTGCATGAAATAACCTATAAAAAGAAGTCAGTTTGGTTAACAAAGTTTATGAAGATAAGAGAAGAAGGAAAGGAGATGTTATGCACAACCATTTTACTCACCTTAGTTCATGATCAGTCATTTTGGAGGGATATTTTTATTTACCAGAACTGGAAACAACATCAACATTTATAACCCAAGCTGTCTATAAAGAATTCATTCAATGAACTTTACTTAGCTTACAGTCTTATTCAAGGCAATACTTCAGGAAACTGGTATTTCCTAGCTGAAGGGTTTCTTTTGATGAAGTTAAAATTATTTATGTTGGAATGGTAAAAGAAAAAAAAAAAGAAAATTATGGTAGTGCATTCAAAGTTGGTGGCATCTGAAGAATCTTTGAAATGAAAAAGCTATCATGATTAAAATTTTCGAATACATTTAAGTGGTAAGAGAACTGTCATTTAATTTTTAAAAGCAACTTGAAACTCTTCTTGTCCAACTATGCTTTCTGTTGAACTGAGATTAGTATTAGAGAACTGAGGAATGGCTGGTGTTGGAAGGGATCTCTGGAGATCGTGTAGTCCAACCCCCGCCAAGGCAGGATCACGTAAGCAAGTGACACAGGAACAATCCAGGCAGGTTTGGATTATCTCTAGGAGACTGCACAACCTCCCAGGGCAGCCTTCTCCAGTGCTCTGTCACACTCAAAGTAGAGAAGTTTTTTCCTCATAGAAGATTAAACATTCAATTTTTACCTTATGTTATATTACTGGATTTGTGGGTTTTTTTAAATACTTAACATGTCTCAAGTCTTTTTATGAAATCTGCTATCAGCAGAATAAATGTAATGCCTATTATTAGAGAAATATGGATTTTATGTATTCTCTTAGAGGAGTAAAGATGCTACATAGCTAACAATCTCCTTCTCAATAGAGCAACTTTCCTTCAGTGTTTGTTGCAGTTGAGTATAGTACAACTCTACATATTAGGAACTGGGATTTTTTTTCCCCTTTACAGTGCAAATGATCATCAAGTATCAGCTTTAGGTTTCTTTCTTTCTTATACAACAACAGATGCCATCTTATCTTGCACTTAAAAAATTTAGACGTCATTGTAGTTTCAGCAGAAATTAAATGGAAGCATTTGGGATCCCAGATTCTCTCTTTTCTGAAGTGGTGTCATGACTGTGGCTATATCAAGTTATTATAATTTCCCAGATCACATTTCTGAAGTTCTGGTCTACAAAAATATCCAGTTGTAGCCAATTGAGTAAGTTTAAACTACTGCTTTGTAAGTACGTGCACACACCAGAGCAGACTTACATCAGTTATAGTGTTCAGAGCAGTATCTGCACCAATGCTGAAATCTGAACCCGGTACATTATTGGATACAGTTGCAGGAACCATAACCATTGGAACACAGAATTCGTCATATTTCTCCCGGGCAGCTGACAGTTCCAGAAGTCCAAGGTAAGCCTGTTGGGCACAGGCATTGGGCAAAAAATTAGGATGAATAAAGTAAGGGCAGAGTTGGGAGTGACAAAATGAGAAGGGCCACAGGGGGAGCCATTTCTACCACAGCACACTTCAGCAAGTCAGAGCACTAAGGAACCACTATAATCTAACAGACAAAAAACAAAGCATTAGAAACAGGCATACATTTGAAAACAATAAATAGAACATATGTTCTCTTGAAAATAAATAATTTAAACACAAAAGTTGGTTTTCAACAAAACAAACTACTTCCCCAATCTTCAGGTACTGTTACTCCTGATTCAAAAATCTTAATATTCCTGAATTAAGGTCATAGCTAACAGCTTGGGAAAAAAAAAGAAGACACATTCTTTATCAAGAAGCAATGAGCACGTTCTTTCCTGCAAAGAGT
>WAAE01024873.1:0-13667 GCA_013400495.1 Nicator chloris
TATTCACTCATTGACTCTGGTTCTGGTGAGACTGGGTATAAAATTATGTGGACCAAGGCTGATCCATACTTAACCCAGTTGCATAATTCTGGGGAAAAGACAGTCAAAGAGACAGTTGGGTGCTACGTGGGATTAACAGCCTGTGGTCCCATGGGAACTCTCCCAGTTCAGGACAGGAGCAGCCATTCCTCCAGTCAGTGCTGTGCTAATTTAGTAGAAGGAGGACCAAGGGTCTCTGAACCTGTTACAACAATAAATCCAGAAAAGCCATGAAGATTTTTCATCCTTTAAAACACAAAGAGTTTTCTAAGAATATTTGTCCCTAAATTCCAGAAGATGAGGGAACAGATAGGGTCACGCTTTCTGTTCCCATGGTTCAGAGCCAACTCTTTACCCTGACCATCATTGTTACCCAGGCAGCATCATGGTTCTGGCAGGAGATCTTATCTGAAATCTTAACAGAGGCACATTTAGGCTGTTCAAGACAGTTTTATATTGCTCAGGCTGAAGTCAGTGAAATGTTTCATTCAATTAGTGAGCAAACACAGTCTGTCAATTTCCTCTGTGCAATACACAAAAATCTGTCTGCTTCCTCCCCAAGTACAGTACAACATGTCTGAGCCGCTGGCTGCTATAATTAGGATGGGGAAAACATTTATGTGGCACTATAAAGGTGAACTGGGTGCTTTGCAAGTACAAAAACATTTAAGTGTTCCCAAAGAATTCAGAGTCAAGTGTGGTCAAGAAAATACACAAGGCAATTGTCTCCAGGGCAAAATGGACCCTGCAGAGATGAAGAATCACCAGGACAGCAGATCTGAATGGAGAAGGGAACTCCTGGGCTGAATGATGGGATGTCACTCAGAAACACTGTGATTTCTCTCCTAATCTGCCATGGACCTCATAGGTGACCTTCAGGAATCAAGAGTTCTGTGTATGAGTTCTCCCTGTAAAACTGGCATTACTTCAACTCACTCAGTTTCCAAAATAAAGGAAGGCTGTGAAACAGAGGCTGGGAGAAGACAAGAGGTACTGTGGCAGGATAGTATCAGGAGGCACTCAGGAAGCAAGAGAGGGAACAAGGGCAAAGAAGAGGAAAACCTGAAGAGTGAGGAAGCAGGGAGCCAACAATAAGAATAAGAAATGAGATGGGATTCTTAAAGTGTAGGGAAGGAGAAGGTAGTTTAACAAATTTTTGGTTAGGCTAAAGGGAGTACAGAAAACCTGAAAGAGAAGCTGTCAGTGAATTACAGTAACTAAAACAGGTAATGGCCAGAGCATAGAGAAGAACTGTAGTCATGGTGATAGAAAAGCAAGGACCACTTCAAGAAGTACTGAGACAGAAATGAAATGCTTCAGATTAGGCTTTTCAGGAGAGACCAGTGATGTGAAATAAAAGGAAGGAAGATTTAAAAAAACCTTCCCTGAACCCAGAAAAAAATAGAGGATGTATAGAAATCAGATTTGAGAGAACTGATACTTTTATATCAAATAAAATCAATTTGAGGTAGAATTAATATATAATAGTAGCAAGAGCTTCAGGAAAGCCACAGGGATCTAAAACTGGATAGTCATGGATAGAATAGAAGATCATTTACCCTCTAGAATGGTGCAGGCAGAAATGATCAGGTGCAGTTAGGGGAGGAGCATGGAACGATCAGCTGTGCCATGCTTCAGGGGCCATCAGACAAAAATGTCCATCTACACATTTTGTGTCACCTGCTCTGGGCATACGTCTCCCCTCATTTGTCGAGATGAGGATTCAGCATGATGATTCAAATAGTCATGAGGAGCAGCAGTAACTGAAATTCCAAGGGCCAAGAAAACACGTTGCATACGAACACAGCCTTTGCTTGCATTTCACAACATTGCACAAGGCTTAAAAAGTAATCCAAATTTGCACACCCATACTGCTGTGTACACAGAGAATGGCTAAACACACCTGTTGTGCGTTGAAAGTCATGTCATGGCCAGAGCCTGCCCTCTTGCTCCATATGCACCAAGGGCCTCGCATTGCAGAGAACATTTGAGCATCTGGACTTACATGTGAATCTTTGAGAAGTGAAAAATAGACAAAAGAGCAGTTAGACTGCTCTTGTTAGTCTAAAGGGAGTGCAAAGGAGCATAGTGAGAAACTGTGCATTAATTGCAGTACTTGAAGCAAAAAATGGCCGGAGCACAGAGAAGACGTTCAAAAAGGGAAAAAAAGGAAGACACAGGAACTACAGGCATGTCAGTCTCATCTCTATGCCCAGCCAGATCACAGAGCAGATCTTCAGAGCAGATCCTCCTGGGAACTATGCTAAGGCACATGGAAAATGAGATGACTGGTGGCAGCTCTTACATGGTTTCACTAAGGGCAAATCATGCCTGACAAATTTGGTGGCTTTCTACAAAAGGGTTACAACAGTATTGGATAAAGGAAGAGCAATAGACATAATCTACCTGGACTTGTGCAAGACATTGGACACTGTCCCATATGATATCCTCATTTCTAAAATGGAGAGACATGGATTTGATGGGTGGACCACTTAATGGATTGGGAATTGGCTGGATGGTGACACTCAAAGAGTTGTGGTCAACAGCTTAATGTCCAAAGGGACACAAATGACAAATGGCATTCCTCAGGGATTGGTGATTGGTGCTGTTTAACAGCTTTGTCAGTGATGTAGCATAGAGGGCACACTCAGCAAGTTTGCCAGTAACACCAAGTTGTGTAGTGTGATTGACATGCTGGAGGGAAGGGATGTTATCCAGAGAAACCTTGACAGGCTTGAGAGGAGGGCCCACGTGAACTGCATGAAGTTCAAAAAGGCCAAGTGTAAAAGTCCTGCATCTGGGTCAGGGCAATCCCAAGCACGAATATAGGCTGGATGGAGGATGGATTGAGAGCAGCACTGAGCAGAAGGATTTAGGAGTGCTGGTTAGGACAAGCAGCTGGGTGTGTTTTAGCAATGTGTTCTCATAGCCCAGAAAGCCAACTGCATCCTGGGCTGTATCCAAAGCAGTGTGGGCAGCAGGATGAGGGAGGGGATTCTGCCCCTCTGCTCTGCTGTTGAGACCCCACCTGCAGTGCTGCATCCAGCTCTGGGGTCCCCAACATAAGAATGGAGTAGGTCCACTGGAGGACCATGAAGAAGATGATCAGAGTGCTGTAGCACCTCTCCTACGAAGACAGCTTGTGAAGGTTGGGATTGTTCAACCTGGAGAGGAGAAGGCTCTGGAGAGACCTTAGAACAGGCTTCCCGTACCTGAATGGGGCCACAGGAGGGCTGGAGAGACTTTTTATAAAGGCATGTAGTGACAGGACAATGGGAAGTAGCTTTAAACTTATAGAGGGCAAGTTTAGATTAGATATTAGGAAGAAATTCTTTCCTGTGAGAGTGGTGAGGCACTGCCATAGGTTGCTCAGAGAAACTGTGGATGCTCCATTCCTGGAAGTGTTAAAGGCCAGGTTGGATGAGGCTTGGAGCAACGTGGTTTAGTGGAAGGTGTCCCTGTCTCTGTGGCAGGGAGTTGGAACTAGATGATCTTTAAGGTCCCTTGCAACTCAAACCATTCTATGATTCTATGAAAAGCAAGGGCCACTCGAGTTGTTTTGCATGCTGTCATGAGATGCTACTTTAAAACAATTGGTTGTGACTTCTGTGTTTCTATTCACTTTGATTTACAGCATAACAATATTCCTATTCATGTGTTTGTCACATTCCAAGACTTAAAGAAAACTTTACTCATTTAAGTTACAGATTCATTATAACCAAAATCTGTATTTTAATTATTTGCAAATCACATATTATCCAACCTACAGTTTACTGACTGATGATGAATAAAAGCTGCCCCCTAACATTCAGAGCCTTTCTTCTTTAATCCTGGAGTATTTATGAGCTCTAGCAGAGTATGTAAAGATAAGGTAGAGCAGAGACTGAAAGTAGCTAGAAAATTGAAAGCATGTTTAGGACTGCTGTGATGCTTTTTAGACATGGAACTTTGTATTCCTGAAGTGAGCCAAAAGCAGTGGCTGGTGTGGGAAGTTAATTCAAAATAGATGTGGGTTGAAAGACTGTGTGGAAGACTAGGAGACACGTGGTGATAATGATCGTCATCAAACAGGAACACGTGCTGAAGCATTTTTGGAGGGGAAACTCAGTTTCTATGCTGTTTTCATGTATATTATTCTGTGATGATACTCTAGTAAAGCATTATGGAGAGCTGAGGATTTTTCAGTCTCCTATTCTAGTGGATTGACCCTGACTTTGGTGTCCACCAAAGCCACTTTTATTGCTCCCCTTCTCAGCTGGACAGATGAAAGAAAATGTAACAAAAGGCTCACAGGTTGAGTTAAGGACAGGGAAACAAAGGACTCACCAATTACAGTCATGAGCAAAACAGACTCAACTTGGAGAAAATTCATTTATTATCAATCAAATCAGAGTAGTATAATAAGAAATAAAAACTAATTCTTAAAATACCTTTCTCCCACCCCTCCCTACCTGAATTCACTCCTGAATTTTCTACCTCCTCCCCCACAGTGGTGCAGGGGGACAGGGAATGGGGGCTGATGATCAGTTCATCACATGTGTCTCTGCTGCTTCTTCCTCCCCTGCTCCAGTGTGGAGTCCCTCCCGCAGGAGACAATTCTCCATGAACTTTTTCAATGTCAGTCCTTCCCATGGGCTGCAGCTTTTCACTGACTTCTCCAACATGGGTCCCCCATGGTGTCATAAGTCCTGTCAGCAAACCTACTCCAGCATGGGCTCCTCTCTGCACAGATTCACCAGTCCTGCCAGGAGCCTGATCCAGCATGGGCTTCCCATGGGGTCACAGACTCCTTCAGGCATTCCCCCTGTTCTAGTCTGGGCTCTTCCATGGCTGCAGGTGGATCTCTGCTCCTCTCTGGACCTCCAGGGGCACAGCTGTCTCGCCACAGTCTGCACCAGAGGCTGCAGGGGAATCTCAGCTCCGGTGCCTGGAGCACCTCCTGCCCCTGCTTCACTGAACTGCGTGCCTGCAGTGTTGTTGCTCTCATGTGTTCTCACTCTTCCTGGCTGCTGCTGTGCAGCTTTTTTCCACCCCAGTTTAAGTCTGTTATCCCAGAGGCATTACTGATATCCCTGATGGGCTCAGCCTTGGCCAGCAGTGGGTGGGTCCATCTTGGAGCCGGCTGGCATTGGCTCTGTTGGACATGGAGGCAGCTTCTGGAGGCTTCTCAGAGAAGCCACCCCTGTAGTCCCCTACTACCAAAACCTTGCCAAACCAAATAGACCTACACAGAGGTCCTCTCAGATTTTTCCCCAACAACAGTTTAGGGGCTGTAATCCTGAACCCAATTTCAATAAAACTTTCTCTTTTATATGGATGTATGACACATCTGGATGACAAGTCCCAACGTGAAATTTTATGTTTCTATTGCCAAGGCTGTGTGATACTTAATGCTCATCTTTCCATCCTGCTTGTGGTTATACCAATGGGTCAGGCCAAGTTATTTTGTTTGTGCAAGTCACTCACCTCACAAACAATAGCAAATACTTCTTGTGGTTTTCTGGTATCCTTCTTTACTGATAAAGCTGGGTAAACAAGTGCAAAGCACACAGGATTTTGACTCCCAGATTACACAGAAGTGTCACTGTAGTTTTTCCTCTACTCAGTATCATTCTTTCCCCCCAAGAAAATATGCGAGGTTTGTTGACTGGAGCTTCTTATGCTGCTTTGAGATGCCTTGCCAAGTTGTATGTTATCCTACTTCCTTCCTGCAGGCAATCCAAACAGTGGAGGCTTCCACTGGAGCCCTGCCTCTCACAACTGCACCACACAACTGCTGAGCTCTCAGGCCCTCTCTTACAGCACAAGAAACGTGGTGGCTCAGTACTGGGCTCAGCAGGACCTCTGAGAGCCTGCCACTTCTGAGGGCAGACCTTGAACAGGAGAGTTCTGCAACCCCACTGTGCCGAGCCCAGAAAATGCCGTGAGCCGGCGGCACCGCTGGGCAGCTCCGCGCTGTCATGCAGATGTGGCAGGTATGCCGATGTAAGGCCAGCTCCATTTGCACAGCCACTGTGAAAAGCCAGTTTACTTAGGAAAATGAGATGAAGCAATAGGCTTACAGCACCACTGGAAAATTACTGTGTCACAGACAGGCTAAGCAGCAAGGATCTGAATTTCTGCAGAGGAACTAGGGCAAGATCTAAGTCTTACAGGTTTGCCTTAGAGCTTTGTATCTGGGCAATAGCCTGGAACCAAGAAACTGGACATCCCCTCTGACTCATTGTGTTTTGCATCCTTTTGTAATTTTGTGTCTTTTTTAGTGACAGTATGATCTAGTTGTTGATCATGATTTGGTAGATGAGGATTCTGGTCCTGGCTTTGCCACTGAATTGCTGTGTTCCTTGTGAATGTTCATGCAGCCTAGCCTTGCTTCTCTCTTCAACTCCTCTGTCTATCTTATCTGCAGAGATGTAATCTCTGCTCTGAAAAGGTGGTCCCTTATGGGTTTGGGGTTTTTTGGTAGCAATTGCAGCCTTCTGGTGCACCATCACATATAGCACAATTAACTGATATTTTCCCTATGCCTCCCTGGAATGTTCTCATTTAGCAGCTGTTCCACACATGCGATTGCCTTGCATCAGCATGGTCTTATTTCTGTTTCTTTTTTAATTTATGGTTACTGCTGTCACCTATTTCTCTCACTCTTTGATGCAAAAGCAGACTTTTTCAAAATACGGGTAGAAATAAGCTCTTTCTACTTCTATAGCTGACATCTACCTCTGCCTGTTTCCACCGAAGTCTTATTCAGTGTATCTGGAGTATTTGAATCCACATAGTTCAATCTCTTACAGTTCGACTTCCATGTTTTATATCAACTCACTCCTTTTTCCTTGTGCATTTCTGATGTCAGTCTGCAATCTGTCTAGTTCTCTTCTTCTGCACTGTGTCTTTTTCTTATCCATGTACTTCCTTACCCATCTGTACTATTATTTTAATTGTCTTTGAATGCACATTAATAGTGCTTCTTAACATATGCCACTGCAGCTTTTTTTATTCTGTTCCTTTCTTTACTCTCTTCCATGTCCAGTTTCTCTCAGCATTTAATCAGTTGAAATTCATTGCTGTTATTTTTTTCCCTTTAGAGCTGACGTAGTCATAATAACAAGGCTTACAAGGAAAGATCCAAGCCTTGTTCAAAGATCTGATCCAAGGCTCATTACCATGGTCACTATTTTTTTAATAATCTTCCTGTTATATTTCCCTCCTTTTACAGGCTCTGTCAGATCCAGCAACATCTCAGAAGAGGAATGGCTTCCTCTGAGACCCATATGTAGTCCAAACCACACATTATGCTGGGAACCCAAAATGTGTTCAACTGACATCTAATCTGACACTTCCTTGTACTTTTCTGAAGTACCACTTTTCCTTGTAAGGCTTTTGATAAGGCAGCCTATTAAATGTGCTAACTTGTGACTCCATTCAAACCTTTAGCCAGGAGAACCATTTCTATGTTTGTAAGGTGAGATGGTTATAATCCATCTAGTGTTGTCTTTCAAGGGCACTTGACTGCCAGCCCTCACTGCTGAACTCCTGTGTTAACATATCTATTCTCTCCAGCCATACCTATTCATCCTTCCTTAGGACAAGAAGGATCTTGATAAGTTTATAAGAACTGTACACCTTACGGCTTCCTGAGATGGTTTCGTTTTTTGCTCTGGGAAGGGTTAGGAGTAATTGTGGTAAAATGCCTGTGACTAAGTCTGGTTTGCAAACAAATGGACATGGGTTCCTAACTAACCCTGAGAATGTGAGCTGTGTGCATTCTCTGCTGTGACTACTATATTTTGTCTCCCTCTTGACAATTATCCATCAGATTTCTCTGGTGAGGTGTCTAGAAGGTGCCTTCCTAGTGCTGTTTTTGGGGAATGTGACATTTAGCTTTAGTGATCAGGCATTAATTGCAAGCAACTAACTAACTGAAAATACCCATTTTCAGTAAAGTTTTGTTCACTGCTATTTTAGACTTTATGTGAGTAAATTGCAGTCTGTCACGTGAGTAGTTTTTGTCTCTTATTCCAGGATCTTATCTAATGGGATCAGATCTTTAAACAAGATTTAGATCTTTCCCTGTATATGAGTTACTCATGGATAGAGCTGCACAGGTCTTCAATATCAGGCCTTCTAAATAGGTACAGTAAATGATCAGAGAAATGAGCACATCTTTCTTTTAAATTAATGCTGACTTCTGATGCTGGGCTTTGAGACGTCAATTTAACATAATGATAGGTCACAGAAAGAGCTATTCATCCAGAGATTTCTTAGCCTTTCCAAAACATGGGAATTGCCCATTTCCTTACCAGCAGGGAAGTTCAGGTGGAGAAGTAAAACAGCTTGCTGTCAGTCCCAAAAGGGACAGGGAGTAGAAAAAAGCTGATCTATGTTATCTTTGGCTCTACAGACCTGGCTACCACCCTCTCACCCAGATCAACATGAAACATTTCAGTGGTGTGTCAGCCTTCTGAAGCTTTGGATGGTCCCTTACGGTTGCAAAATGCCCTTTCACTGGTGGCTGGGTGTATGTGCGTGCATGGGGCATGGGGCACTCCACAGGCTACACACGTGGCTCATTCCTCCCCTTGTGCTCTGGTGCTGCTTTCGCATGCTGTGCTCCTTTCGGAGTTTCCTAATCCCAAATCCTTACCTCCATTCCAGTTGCTCTGGGAATTCAAAAGTGCCTCATTTGTTCCCTCAGGATAGGGGTTCCTCACAACTCCTTCATTTCCCCCCCCCTCCAGACATTTTGCAAAACTACCCTTGTCCTCACCAGTTCCAAGTCCCTCATTTTCTGCAGCAAGCCAAGGGCTTTGAATATGCATGTGTTCCTCCCACACCTTTTCCTTCTGTCCGGAGTGTGAATCATTCAGAGCATGTGGCAGGAAGGACAAAGCTGTGGTGGGGGTATTGTTATGCTGGCAGATGCTGCTGTGCCAGGCCTTCAATGAAAAGATAATTGCAGGCTAGATTGATGGTTGCTGGATGCCCAGACCTGTTACCAGGGCTTCACATGTCCTGCATTACCCTACTCTTTTCCTCCAGGATCAGAAGGGCACTGTCTAAAAACTTCTAAAATTTCCAGACTGGGTGGCTGAGTTGTTCAAAAGCCATCTGCATTGCCTCTGAACAAAGTGATGCCATCAAGCTGATTGCAGGGACTTGAACACTTCAGCAATTAATTTCCAAATGGAGGGTGCAACTGGCTCAGCAATTCAGTTCCAAATGGAGAGCACAACTGGCTCACACTGGTGAAATTCCACACAAAGTCCCGACATTCCTACAGTCCTCTTGGGCTCTGCTGGGCTCCAGCTGCAGTCAATGATTGATACAAAGTCTGGGGCTGGGAGCAGAGTACATAGGAATGTGGGTCCTTGTGAAATTCAGAGTTTTGAACCTTTTAAACCTGTGAGTCCTGTAAAGGCAGTCTGAGCATCCAGAATGCCTTACCCAGTTAACCAGTCTGTGTGCAAGCTGAGGCAGTTTCCTGGCTAGCTTTGTCCTATTTCACGACTTTGAGCTGAAATAAAATGAATTTCTGAAATACCAGGTCTCACGTTCACTGCGTCTTTGCTACTCCAAAAGAGTGCTGTGACAGATGCCATAGGCATACTCCTGGGGGAAAAAAAAAGAAGCATACCTAAACCACACTTAGAATTTGGTTAGAGTTTATTTTTTTCACCAACTCAATTACTGAAGCACTGAGCCTCACTTTGACCACCAAAGATGCAGTTTTGCATCAGGGTTAAACGTATATTATAGTCACATATAGGTTGTATTGTCTGTACTGTGCTGGAGAACTCAGAACTGCTGTTTCAAACTGGTTTTGCATTGGTGATTTGGGAAGAATGATTCCCCAGTATCACTCTGCAAAGAAAATCAATGTGTTGGAACAAGAACATTTCAGTGACATTGTAAAGTTTTTCCTTGCACATCATTCATGTTACATCACACTGGTTTGTCCTAAATATGTCACTGTTATTCTAAACAGGATGTCACTGTCAGCAAATTCGTTGTGTATGTATGCTCATACACATGTGTTCACATGTTCACTATTATTTCACGTGTGTTCCTCTTTTTGAAAAAAACTAGCAGAGAACTAGGCACTGCTGATGATATTCCTGCTTTACTTTTCTTTTTCAAGTTTTCTGAACGGGTTCAAGCTTTTATTGGTGATTAGTATTGTGTAAAGAAAAATTTCATCCACGTACATCATAATTATTTGGATGTTAGGAGTATTTTTGGCAGCATGATTTGGTAATTGGTTCCAAATACAATAGCTTAGAAAGAGACACTGTGGTCCAGCAATCAGTGAAGTGAAAGTACAAGGAGGGGATGAGGCAACACACAGCATCAGATGTCAGGATGGAGCTGCACAGAGCTCCCACCTCCCTTGTTGTTGCAGGTGGGTGGAAGGAGAAAGAATGTGAAATAGTGTATCCGTGGTCCTTCCCACTTGCCCACACGGCAAGTGCTCAGGCAAGTCAGCAGGTGAGTGCTGTAATCACCACAGACCCAGCAGCATCACTCACTGAAGCAGAGCCATGAGTAAACACTATGACCCTTACTCATGGCTGATTAATTTCTCAGTCTAGTCTGGGAACAGATTTGCTGCTCCGCACAGCCCAAATTGTATTGTTCTCTTTATGGAGCATCTTTCCTTCTGGAGGTGCTTTGCTGGGGAGAAGATAGCTGGGAAGAAAGACTTGACAGTCTTGGAAGAGATGAGTTCCACAGTAATCTCCAAAAACCTTACAAAGATCAGATCATGTTTTAACCAAGTTGTTGTATCAACCTAGCTGATTTCAATTTTCCTAGTATTTCTGAGGAACACGATTTCCATTAGTTTGGGTTTCTAAAAGGGTAAAAGCAGAAATTGTCTACAGAGTATCTACATCTGTGGTGCACCAGCTGAAATGGGCATTTTCTAGAGGATGGATGCAACCCATCTCACCTGTACTTGCTGCTCTGCTGGTGGGAATTCTATCCCAGGAGCTCTATGCACATGCATGAAATTCAGAAAGTGCAGCTGGCTGGAACCAGGAAGCAAGATAGTGCAGCTGAGTCTCACTCCCAGATGGATCAGAATGCAATAGGAAAACAAACAATTCCAAAAGAGAAAAGTAAATTAAAAGATCTGCTTTACCTAGTTGTAAGAAAATGGTTAACAAGCAAATCTTACAAAAGAGTGTTATAGCACAGAGTAAGCAATTTTTATCTTGATGCTGTTCCTTTAAACCAGCCTGAACTTAGTTGGGAAAAGGTCTCAAGCCATTGAGCAATGTCTGGTTTGGGCAATCATGTTGCTATGCTTCATCAGATAAGCACAGCAGTAATTCAGAAAATGAAGCCATGCTGCATCTGTCATATCATTTAAAATTTACTTCAGTTTTGCAGGTATTTGAGGATTGCAAAATTACCCACATTTTCATGCAATATTCTGCTAACACTGGAATCTGGTCTGAACCTAATGGATTTCCTTATCTTTAGCTTTCCAGAGTGACAGGCTTCCTCTTTCCCACCACCCTGCCTTACAACATATTCCAGTCAATGACACTATTGAAATACTGACAGCAATTTATATACAGTAACTGACTGCCTTCAGATGAGATGCTAAACAACTTCTATGCACCAGGCTTCATTTTTTCTCATGAAATGCATCACTCTATTCTCCTCCCAAACCAGCACTTTTATAAGCACTATTTTTTTATAAGCATTATTCATGTATAGGCACTATTGACAGTTTTGCATGGAAGAGATTGAAAAAAAAAATTATAAACAAGCTCAGAGAAATATCCTGAGATAGGACTGCCCATGGGTATATTACTTACAAAAATAGTCTCCCTGGCTTGGAAAAGGCTGTAAATATAGCTCCCATCCTGGAAAGACAGTTATGCACAGACTTCTCTTCATACGTGCTTGCAGTCCAGTGGAAGACAGCGGGACTCGTCACATGATTAAATGTGTCTTAACAGTTTGCAAGACTGACATTTTCCCTGCCAAACAGAGTGACCCTACAATGAGCATCTCTCAGCTGTGCAACAGGATTTTAAGAATTTTGAAGAATTTCAGGACTGCAGGCTTCCTCCTTGTTAATGATCTAAAGTTATATGCCTATATATGAGAAAGTTTTCTTTCTTATGGTTTTTACTCTGTATTCATACCCCCGGTTACGACAGATAGCATGCGTATCTGTCATGCTGAGGGGTCAGAGCCAGCCTCCCAGATCTAAACATTACTGTATTTGGGAGCGTGAGGATTATTTCTCATTGTGAAGTGTCTTCATTAAAGACCAGAGATATCTAAAATCATATTATTTCTGCTTTCATGAAAAACAGGCTCACCAGGGGCCTTAGCACTTTCTAAAACTACCTGAAAGGAGGTTTAGTGAGGTGGGGGTCTGTCTCTTCTCCCAGGTAACAAGCAATAGGACAAGAGGAAATGGCCTCAAGTAGTGCCAGGGGAGGTTTAGATTGCATCTTAGGAAAAATATCTTCTCTGAAAAGGTGATTGGACATTGGAACAGGCTGTCCAAGGAAGTGGTGAGGTCACTACTCCTAGAAGTCTTCAAAAGGTGCATGGATGTGGCACTTGGGGATGTGATTTAGTGGTGAACACATCAGTGCTGGGTTAATGGTTGGATTCGATCTCAGAGATCTTTTCCAGTCGTAGTGAGTCTATGAATCTGGTTCCAGGTACCTCCATCCATAACAAGGTCAAATATGAACTTTGCATCCAAATATCCTTTGCAGCTTGGTTCTGCATTTTTGTTCCAGATGTAAATTCCCTGTGTCTCCTCTGATACCTCATACCTCCCTTGTCTCCTCATCATTATGAAACAACATAAAAAACAAGTAACTCTCCTCAAAAAAAACCCCCAAGCAAACCAGAAACCAAAAGGAAACTCCAAGTAGGCATTGCACCCCAAGTGCTGCCACTTTGTATGTCTGATTAGTCCAGCACGGAATGGATGCTGGTAGGACTAACGCTTGTCAGCACAGACCCTTCAATTTAAATGAGTTTGGAGCATGGGGTGAGTGGAAGAACACTTCCAAGCCACCTATCTTGCCCAGAGAAGCTGTGGATGCCTCTGCGCTAGAAGTGTCCAAGGCCAGGTTGGATGGGGCTCTAAGCAACCTGGTTTAGTAGAAGGTGCCCTCCCTGAGCAGCGGGTTGAAACTAGATGGCCTTTTAAGGTCCCTTCCAGCCCAAGCCATTCCATGCTTCTACCCCAGCCCATTTCGCCTCAAAAAGCAGAAGCAGTGCCACCCCTCTCCCGCCAGAAGCCAGCGAGGAGTTGCTGTGGGGCGGAGTGGGTTTTGTGAGCGGAAAAGGTGTCACTTCTTACTGCCTGTAAACCTAAGGACAGCCGCCCCGGGAGGCCCGGCGGGCGCAGGGCTGGCGGCCCCCGCCACCTCGGTCCCTGAGGGTGCGCCAGCCCTTCCCGCCCTGGAAGCCCCTCCCCCCGCTGGAATGCGCCGGGAGGGGAGTGGAATGACGCGGGCGCCGCGGGGTCACGTGGCGCGAATGGAATGCCAACAATGTAGCGAATGTCCCGACTGCGCCCCGCACTCGGCGCCCGGGACGGCCAAGGGGGAAGATGGAGAGCGGCCCGCGCCGCCGCGGCCGCCGCC
>WAAE01024874.1:0-21306 GCA_013400495.1 Nicator chloris
GATTTTCAAATTTTTAAAATATATTTTTTTAATATGGTTCCAATCTTATTTTGACAGTTCTAATGTAATATTTTAAGTTTGTTTTGAAATGTAGTTTTTAAATTTTTAAACTGAAGGAAAGAATGTTTCAGTATTTTAGAGACAAATTAATCAACTTCAGACTGATACAACAGCATTTATTTTCGTTCATTTTATTTCATAATTATACAAATAAACTACATTCTCCCTCTCAAAATTATATATAAACTGGATAACATTTTAAGGACAATCAATTCATTGTTTTATGATATTTCAAATACTGGAGTTCTCAGGAATGTGTGCCTTGGCCCAGGGTCCCGTAATTTTTCAAAGTTCCAGACCTGGAAAAGTCTAAGTGAATTCCTCAGAAAAACAGCCATCAGCTCAGCAGAAGTTAGCAGAACTTAAGTTCTTTTCAATTAACTATATTTGCCAAGGAAAACTCTCATTTCTCCACCTTTGAGATTACTCTTCTATACCAGTTCTTACAAGAGAGGGCTGCTTGTAAATTGTTCTTACTGTCAGCAAGGAAAAAGACAAGTATAATCCTAGACTTAGAGAATTGAAGTGTTACCTAACGTCGCTCTTGCACCCTTTTTCTCTGCACGTTTTTATAGGTATGATGGAGAAACTCATAGAAACACCATATTACATGGATGAAAAATCATCATCATAGGACTTATTAGTTAATTAAGTCTAGTGAATTCAATGACCCTGGCAGAAAAATTGTCTATTTTTCATTAAAAATAAAAATAGTCAATGTTCTTTGCATGCTGTAGCATCCAAAGGAGTAATTAAGCCTCAGTGGTACTTTTGATAAGTTTTCTTAATTTATGGATCTGTTTCTAGAAAAAGGAGTTGGTCTCACTTGAATTAATGGACTTTTAGCCTTTTTATAAACTGATGTCTTTTCACCATTGTGCACCAATTCTGGTTAAGTAATGCGAGTACTCGAGAACTGCAAACATATAATGGTGTAGATAGTCACCAGCTAAATTTCATCAGGTGTAGATTTAACACATATTGTATTGGCTAGTTCCTGCTAATTAGGTAAACATCTGCTAAATATGAGGCACCTAGGAGCGTTGAACTTAAAGCAAGACTGAGACTCAAGAGAACTTGGTTTGGTTTCTATTTGTACCAAAGATTCTTACTCTGTATGCCAGGCTTTCCCACTGCAACCTCTCTGACGGGTCTTGACTGGCAACAAGAAGTTGATTAATATTTGAGGACATTATTACAAAAACTCTTAGGAGAGTTATACTGAAATTCCTGGTGTTGTGGGAGATATGTTTTCACACTCATAAATAAAGAGAATAAAATTGTTTAAAAAGAAATTTTGATTAAAGATGTAAAGAAAACTCTTACAACACAGATGAACGTGATTGTTCTATACAGTTCTTGCCGAATAATATTTTAGAGTGTCTTCTCTAAAGAAAATCTTACACTTTATGCTAGACCTAATGCCACTTTTTGTCTTTCTACTCATTTCCAAAAGCTGTATCTAGTGCCCACTTGTACTTCACAGACTGATTAAGGTAACTTTGGCAGCTTTCCTTTCAGTTTTCAGTTTTCAGCAGAGTTGGTGCAGAGCTGTGAAACAACCACAGCCTCTTTAGCCCACCAGAAAACCCTAAACAGTTTCTTCATGAAGGTTGCATACAGTCCCCTCCTTCTTACTCTCTTTCCCAGACTCTAGCCTTTTATGTTTGGTTGATGAAGTAAAAGACTTTTTATCTCTTTCTCCTTTACTCCACCAGATGTCAACACAATGACCTTCCCTTCCTACAACTCACTCCCTCCCAATTTTTGAGTCAAGGCTTCTGGCAGTTTTAATTTCTCTTTCTGCCTCAATATCAGCTTTTTATACCTTTTCTCTTTCTGCCTCAATTATCACCTTTTCTACCTTAATATTCACTTAGGTTGTTGGTCTTCCAGTTTTATTCTGGATACTTTGGTTGCCAGAAACAGCTCAATTTTACACAAAGTTGTTTTTGCTTGTTCTTTGCAAAGGAAAACACAGTGCTTGAAGTTTTTACACACAAGAAGGGGAAGAGGAAGAGAATCAATGTGAGATGATGCTACTCCTGAAGCAGTTGCATCCTTCAATACATGGCTGTTTCTGAACTGTGGTATTGTTATGCAGATTTCTCCTCGACTACAATGAAGGTACAGTCAGCTTAGAAGAAAATCAGGTCTCCTCTGCTCTGGGCATTTTGGAAGACAGAAGACACAGGGCAATGATCTGAGAGCACACCTCAAGTTGTCCTATATCTCTCCTCAGGAAGGGCCTGACACATTTCTTCCTTATTTTCCTTTAAAATCAGAAAAACTTTTGCACCCTCAGGACCTGATTTCTCTGCACCTTGATTCCTTAAACTTATTTGTAGTTCTTGGGGTTCCTTCCTGTTAGCCATTCAGGTAGTCTGGGCAGAGCATGATCTTTGTTATGACAAGTACAGAACCTAGCATAACATTTTCATAATAGCCAAAGCTTCCATTATTGCATTCCTTTTTATTGCCAACCCAATTTAATATTAGTTTGACCTGTGTATATGTTATTTTGTTCTGCATCCTCTTTCTGAAATTCATCTTATTTTCAGATACATTCTGACTGAAACCCTTAGACCTTTTATTTGTCTTATTCTCACTTTTCCAGCCTCATGTGTTAAATATTTATGCCTTTCATCTTTATGTATAGTTCAAAACAATCTATCAGTATTTCTCCACGTCCCGAATGTAAAATAAGTCTACATAGGTAATCTATGACACTGGCCAAGTCTAGAACTGTGACTTGATACCCAGTACAAGGATGGACAAATGAAAAGCTAATGATCTAAACCAGTACATCCCAGAGAAAAAAAAAAAATCAAATAAAAACCCCGAACAAAAAAATAAATAAAAGAGCTTGCATTCCTTCATTTGAAGCAGCTGATCACTGGCTGTATGAGAGGCCAGAAAAAAAAATTATTTTCAGCAAAGCTTCAGGGAGTTTGTTGTTGTTTACTTTTGTTTGTGGGAAGAAAATTTTTTTTTTTTTGTGGGTTTGGGGTTCTTTAAAATCAGAAATAAATTAGAATATTTTGTCTACAACTAGCTAACAGATATAATCAGTAGTTGGGATTTCTATAGACCCTGAACGGTACATTTTCAAGTTCTTGCTGGTTCCTAATCATAGGAACTCTCCAAATGTATTCAAATGACAAAAATAGAAAAATAGCTCAAAATTTGTTTTGCTAGTAAGGAACTGTCTTTTCACACAGGAGGACTGAACATCACATAGCACATAAAACCTCCAGGTTCAAATCCCACAACAAAGTCAAAAGAACAAGAATTTAAATCTTATCTTCTTAATGCTAAGAGAAAACCTCAACTCTTGAAATAGTTCTGCTTTTCAAAAAGATACCTTTTCTACTTAGAAAAAAAATGTATCTGGGACTGAAGATACTTATTCAACACAAGTTTTTCTAAACAAACTGTTTTTGCATTGTCTTAATCCCCCAAAAAAACATTAATAAATCTCAAAGTACTATAAAACAAGGATTTCTGATTTTATTAGCTCTCTGACAGCTGCAGTGCATATTGCAAACTAGCTGCTGCTTGACTATGTGGAAATAAAATATCACTGCCATACTGATACAGGTCCCACTTCTGGGAGAACCAAAACTGTACACACAAAACTTTTTCACATAACTTTTTGTATTTCCCTTTACCATGCATACTTTTACACACATAAACTGCAAATTCTGAGGGTGTGCCATTCTATAAATGTTTCTAGCTCACTAACATCAGATTCATTACTTTCAAAAAAGTAACTGACACCTATGTACTAGCAGCTGCCATTTTTGTGATGTTCAATACAGAATAACTTTTTAGAAGGAAATAATTTTTCCATCCTTTGAGGAAGATTACTGCCTAAAAAAATATAAATATGATATAAATAATAGGGACTAGATTTTCATCTAAGGTAAGCTGATTTATGTTATCCTGGTAATTTTCAAAAATGCACATGTATGAATTGGACTGATAGAATTTATTTTGTATGTATTTTCATTAGTAAATGTTGCAATGTGGTATTAACGTAAGCCAAGAGAAAGCCCTTGACACACCAAAAGTACAAAGAAAAGAAAATATAAGATTATAAGGTATCAATGGCCTTATTACCACCAAAAAAAAATCTTCTCAAAAGCATGTCAGATTATATCAACTAAAAGTTACTTTGGAGTACCTAAAGAACAAAAATTAGATTCTATGAAGGTAACATAAGAATTACATATAATAAGATCTGTAACTATTTTCTTTGTTTGACGATATAAATAGAATTTTTCCTTTCTTCCCTGCAGAAAACAATTTTATTGAGCAGGAAAATTGAAGGAATAAAATCTTTAGAAATAAAGTTATATAAAAAAATGAAATATATTTCATCCAAAAGACATTATTTCATCCAAATCAGAATATTGTATGGGTCAGAAACTTAACTGTATCAAGACAGAACTCTGAGTATTTTTACTTGGAAAACTAATTTTTATATATAAGACAGAGTTGCATTTAGTTCATGTCTAAAATCATTTGTTCTGAACAAAAAAACATTTTTGATATGGATAGTTAAACAATGTTACATTGCAATAATATGTCATTTCCTGATGATTGGGTTTCCAATCTTGATACTCACTTGAATTTTAGCAATTTAATCTTCACAATATGAGTCTTATTTACTATTTTTAGTTGTCTTTCATAAAACAAGTCTTTACTCTCATAAGGCACACTGCTTGTTATATGCATTTATAGGTATACCCTTTAAATGGGTAAACACAGTTTTAATCTGTGTAGATTTTATATAGTCTGGCAAGAGAACAAAATGTTATATTTGAGAAGTTCTAGGCCAAGACACAGTTTGATTCAAAAATATTTCTTTCCTTATAGAGGAAATATAAAGGCTTCTTTGTATAAATGGTTTCTTTGTATGAATAATTCCTGTTACAGATCAGAAAGTGGCAGACATAAGAACACAATCTCTATTCCAAAGAATTTAACATCAAAATAGTAGCTTAGTAACTAAATTACATAATAACAGCTTATCAAGTTGTACATCTTTGTCTACATATTCCTTTTTGCTTCCCTGAGTGGTCTAAACTAGGCTTCGATCCTACTTTTACCCACCTGCCTGATTTTACCAGCTAATTCAAAGGACCTATTAAAATTCACAAAGTCAAGCAGCAGCTGTGGAAGTATTTGCAGGGTCAAGCCCTTGTAGTTTAGATCTTTATTACATGTGTATGCAGAACCTAGCAATGGGGGGCCTGGAAGGATCATTTGCATCTTCTTGGCAGAAACCTGAGAGCAATTCTTTTCAATACTGCAAACTCCACCTTGGAAGCCCTTTGAGGAAAAGGAAAAAAGAATGGTACAAGCCTTCCTGGAAAGAGAACATTTTTGCACTCAAGCTACATGGAAATGACATGAAAAGAGCTTTTCAGGTAGCAAGACTTTTACACTCTGTCATTCAAAATATATTTCTCAGCTTGATATTCATGGGAAAATTTTGGATTCTCTGAGTATGTATTTAATTTTGATATGAACTAATTTATGAATATATATATTTCCTTTTGCTTTTCACTGCATATGTGTCAGCCAAATTAATTTTGCTAGCAGTAGACAGCATATTTGCATTTCATTAGTGTTCATTTTCACTGTATTTTACTAGAGAGTTACCTGCAGGATTGTAGGCTGTGCACAAACTAATCAAACTTAAAGATCCCTAAGAGTCTGTGTGGAGGAGTGGCTGAGAAAAGGCTGGGGTTATATACCAGTTATAGGGACTTGGTTCAGAAAAAAAATATAGTTTGGAAATTACTCAACTGTTATCCTTCAAAAATCCTTTTAGCCTTTTTTTTTTTCTGAATTTCCTTTCGTGTCAGAGATAGACATTTTCCTTTTATTCTCTGGCCTTTTAAACCTTCGTTATAGATACAACTGAGAAAAAAGGCATTTGTATCCTTGTAGGAAACTTCTCATCTGAACCACAAATCAAGATGGAAATTTTAGGTGCTGACTGTTTCACATAAATTTAGAAATTGATTCAGAAATATTCTGACTTTGTATCCCCATTTCAGAGCTAAATAAACTTTCCCCAAATTTGAAACCTTTCTTTTACTCTTCTGAGTCACGGTTAGGGCATCATCATCATAGGGGCTGGAACAGCTCCCTGTGCACTGGGGTGATGACCCCAGCCAGTCCTCAGGCACCTCCCTGGGGACAGGAGATCAACTCCTGGGTTGGCACCAGGAGCAGCAGAACCATCATGAGCCCAGTCATGGCTGCATCGTGATGGGGGCTTTGAAGTGATGTGGTCTCTCCTGTGTGCCATCTCCATGGCCATGATCTCCCCAAAGCATGTGGAGAACCTCACATGGTCACCATGGGCTACAGCAGACTCATGTTACCTGTCACCTAGGAAATTAATGTGGGAACATCTTTGTAGTTAAGGAAAAGACTGTATGTCCTTGTGGTTTGCTAGGTCATACTCCATCATGTGTTTGGTTCATTCAATCCATCATTTTTTCAAACAATTTCCAGTCACCTGAGACAGTTAAAACACCTCAGAGATCACCCTCAATAGGATAGAAGCATGCAGCCTCCTTGGGGAGTGAAAGAATTTGCTCTACAACCATGTGAACCTTCCATTATGGATCATTCACAATGCCCAGGAACATCCTTAGTCATATTTAAATAGCATGGATGTAGTCCCGGAAACGTATGCCTGCTCTAACAGCCTCCACTGGATTAGTAGAATGAGGATTATATACAAGTACATTATATAAAGGAAAATGTAATCTCTTTGAAGATCTCTAGAATATAGTGAAAACACTGGCTATCCTACCAAAAGGTAAGGGAAAAGTGGAGATACATAACATAGTATATTACTGAAAAAATTCAATATTAATTATTTGCCATTATCAAAAAATAAGACAATATATATTGTTTTGATTTTTGCTCTATGATAAATCCTGTTGTGCCTTGCAGTATAAACGTCTTTTCTTTTCTAAACAGGAGGTAGGCATTTCCAAGGGCAGGCATAATTGGAGCAGGTTTTGGTGCTTTTCACTGCAGCTCCATTCATGTAACTCCATGTGGTTGTAGTCAGTGCAGTTGAAATTTTCTGCTTTTTTCAATTTCATTTTGCATTGACCATATCTCCTTTGCCGAGGGTTTGTTCCACTCTGTGCTCCAAGTCGCAAGATTTCATTCCCTTGACCTGAAAGGAAGAATTTCCTTTCAGGAAAGGGAATGAAATCTTGCGACTTGNTTGCATTGACCATATCTCCTTTCCAGAGTGTTTCTTCAACTCTGAGCCAATGAGCATCAATGTGGCAAGCTTTGCTGCATATTCCTGCACTTCCTCTTGTCCCATTTGCTTTTTTGGATGTCATGTCTGATCACTTTTTTTTTTTTTTTAAGTACCTCTTATATCACTGTTCAGGTAGTTGTAACTTAAAACACATAGATCTTCCGTTACAGGTCTTTTATTTCGTTTTATTAACCTCTTTATTTTAATAGAAACTCATAAGCTCTTTAAAACGTGCTCCAAAATCTCCTTAGTAATCTCCAAAGTGTAAGTGCCCCAACAGACACTCTTAAATGTTATATTTCTTTACATTTTTTAAGTCGTGGTATAAGCAAGACACAGTGTAGTGTGCTTACATTTTTCTCCTTCTCATTGATATGTTAATAACTCTCAAATGCTTTTATTTGATTTGCATTCAATATTTTCTAGTGAATTGAAGTAGTGCTAACTTGTCTTTGAATAGTATCTGTTATTTTCTTTTGGCCAATCCTATTAATTGTAATATTGTAATTATGAAGATTGGCAAAAATAAAATAAAATACTGATGCAAAAATTGTAGTTGTTGAAGGTACATCATTGATCCAGAGGGAAAACATAAGAGTATATTAAAAGAACTGAATTATTGAAATTCTAAAAACTCTGTGGTGTGTAAAAGTGCAGAATGTAAGATTATCTAGCTGAGATCTAATAATAAGAATTTCTTCTATAAAAGCTGGTATTTTAACAGATGGTAGAAAAGATGAAAATCCCATGTTGGAATTAACCACATATTGTGTGCATGAAAATGATGCACACAAGATGAAAAACCTCAGTTGTGACAGGCAGTAAAGTCAAAATTACTAAAATTGTTTTTTGCAGGAAGCACCGTCACCAAAATATCATTATCAGGATAGGACTAGTTCTGATCCCATTCACTATGCAGAAGATGAACCTAACTAGAAGAGATAAGGTTTTTAGGAGAAGACAAATTAAGTGTTTCCATTATGAGACAGAATCCAAGTAGTTTAGTTGTTTTGCTAAACTGAATGACAAATGTGGAGAGGGTATTGTCAGTGTCCACCTAAGAAGGTAACTATATGCCAAGAGAAGTAAATAAAACACCAGTATTTCCAATTTCTCTGTCTTCTTGCAACATTGCTGGAGCCCTATCTACTCTTTGACTGGACAATTCTTCTGTGATAACAGCAGAGGAAATACTTGAGTTGTGTAAATTGCTTTGACACCTTAGGCAACTCTTTATAAAATATTTACATAGGGGAGAGAAGGGAGAAAAGTGGGAATAGGAAATGAAGGTAGAAGAATAACCTATTGAGAAATGATATAGGGTCACAGAGAGCACAGGACAAGTCTTTTGCTAGGTATATGTGGCTCCATGTGAAGTGTGATCATACTTCAGAGGCATCTGTAGTATGCAGAACTGTGTGGCTTCTGGTGGGGAAAAAATAAAACAACAAAACCCCCAAAAATGAAACACCAAGAAATGTTAACTTATAAAACCTAGAATATGCAATATTCAAAAGAACAAATAGGCCCATAAATTTAAGCTAAAAATTGAAAGAAAGTATCTGGCCTTTCTAGAAGTGAGATCCCAAAGATCTGTGCAGAGATCCTTGGGGGAAAATGTTCTTTCATATAGAGATGTTTCAGTTTATTGGAGGTATTGTGTAACATGTTTATCCTCAATAAAAAATTATGTTACTCAGGCTTGGGTGTCCGTTCCATTACTCTCTTTTATAATTATACAGGTCATTATTAATCTTTCTGTCCATGCCAAAACAGTAATAGGTGAACCTGGGTTTAAAATTAACTTGCTATTTTGAAACTTCAGACTTCTGCGTTACTAGGGACAGAATACATATCACATCATCTAATTAATTCAATAATCTTTATGTAAGTCCTACCATTAAAAACAAACAAACAAAAAAAGAAAAAAAGGAGAAGAAAGTAGGGTGACAAAGAAACGCAAAATAGCTTGGAGACACATAATGCAAAACTAAAGAAAAAAGGTCAGCATTTTCTACCCTAAAAGTGATATTGTTTAAGTTAAAAACATTCCATTATTCAAATAAGATTGCTTAAAGTTAACAAGTTCTGGTGGTTTCTGTGGAAACAGGGTCAGAAAGCTGTAGGTAGTCAGCGTGCTGCCATTAGCTGAGAAGATCTCCCACTTGCAGATTTCAGGATTTGCCTGCCTGCTGGGAAATGTATAAAAAGGCAGCTTCCAAAAGTAGTCTGCACAGTTTCAGACTGGTGGAAAGGCTGTAAGGTTTAAAAAAGGAGATAATAATAAAAAATTACATATATCTATGAAAAAAATCTGTACAAAAATATCAAATAATATTAAAAAGTATAAGAATTTTATACTTTACAAAATATAAACATTTTTAGTTTGCTGTATTAAAAAAATTGAGATTTCAGATAACTTGGTCTTTTGGCGAGAAATTTAATTGCCGTCATAGCAGCAGGTGCTAAGGTATCTACAGATAACTATTCCAACTGTAAACCAATCAGCTCTGGTGTTAGTAGTCAGAGGCAGGACAAAATAAGAGGTAACCCATAGTGGTTCTGGATACTGGAATTTATTTATCAATGAGAAGAGAGCTTTTATCCGATTTGTCTACCCCATATTTTCCCTGGCTCTCTGTCCTTGGTGCTATCTTCACTAGATCTTAACTTCCCTTCCCAGCAAGGTTGTCACTGCTGGTCTGGAAAATTCAGTCAGAAATCATGTCATCCCACTCCCATAGTTCAGTCCCAGGAGTATTTCTCATCACGGGCACCCCCTTAGGTTCATCTCCATGCATCTCTCAGATCTCCAGGATCCCAACACTTCTAGGATCTTCCCTCTAGCCAGGGTCTTCACTTTTTCCTTTCCTGGTAGCCTTCCTACTTCTAAGACCACTTCTTTGAGAACCCTTCTTTTCTACCACTAGCCTCCAGTTTTCCTTACCTATATAGTCTGTCTGCAGAAGCACAACATGGGATCAGAAGCCTCAGTCTTATGTCTCTTCATTAATTGGACAAGTAATGGAGGAGGATTAATGACGGAGGATTGTGACAGCAATAATTTTTTTGGTATAATAAAGAAATGGAAAACACATGGCAGTAGACAAAAGGATAATTTTGTGGAGGGTTGGAGCATAGTAATTTGCTCTCATAACAAAACTACTCTGTTCCTGCCGTGCAGCTTCTGGTTGAAGACACATTGGAAATTCTCTAGGTATGTGAACTCAGTAAGAAGCTCAAGAATATATGCTTTGCCCTTTAGGAAAGCATAAACCAACTTCGTCTATTTTTTTTCTTTTTTTTAAATCTTATTCTGAAGAAAAACCTGTTTGACTTTATTGCAAAACAATATTTTTGTTTGCCCAGGTTTGAAAACACAATAATAATAAGCACCATTGCAAAATGCTTTCTTTGTGTTCTTCTTTATATGTTCCTTTCCTATCACTTGCTTTTCAAAGACCACTCTGATGCAGGAACTTGTCTGACTGATTGCTCCACACTGCTCTATTTAAAGTCTCCTTCTTTTTCTGTGACCTTTATTCTCATGGGTGTTCTTAACGTTGCTCTCCTCTTAGTCTCGGCCTCCTTGATATTCATCTTGGATTCTACTATCGCTGCAGCTTTGCCTTAGCCTTTTACATGGTGAAAGGGTGAATGAATCACAAGAGACCTCAAATAGATAGATGCTAAAAGGTGTGATAAGAGTGCAGAGAGCTGTCTTTCCATTTTTCACCCCTACTTATGTATTTTCTCTGTTCCTTGCAGGTTTTATGCAGGTGTATTTTTCAGGATAGTCAGGCCTGCTGAGATGTAAAATGAAGCAGTGATAAAAGCAAACAGATACATAAAAAATGAGATTGTGACATTTTGTTTAAGGTGCTTCTGTAGGAAACAAAAGGAAATGGGAGAACTCTGTGAAGATTACTCTTTTAGCACTGTGTTTTCCCTACCTGTTTTGTTTTTCCTTAAATCTCTTAGAATTCCATAATTATTAGGGAATCCGAAGAGTCATTTAAAAAGAGATAAACAAGAAGAATTTTCTCATCTGTATACTTCTAAAGAAGATAATGCCAAATATAACCTCCTCTAAAAGCTTAAAAATTGATTGCCTTTTGAAAAATATCTGGATTTTGTAGTCAATCTTTTTTGTAGGTAGAAGAAATTGATGACCATGAATGATGGAAAGTCTTCTCTTTTATAGGTGGACAGCAATGGGCATCTTTGTGTTGCATTAGAAGTTCAAATATGTCCATCTGTCCATCTGGTCCAGCATTTTTTTCAGTATAAAATTTTACCTATTAGAAAAACAGTCTGTTAAGCTGAAGTATTTTTAAAAAGTATAACGGATTTTTTTTTAATTAAAGTATTCAGGTCCAGATACTATTCTCAACAAAATGGAGCAATAGGCTGTGAAAACAGAGTTTTACTTTCAAATGGTGCAGAGAAGAGGTTCGGGTCAAGGGGTTTGTTTTTTTTCATGGTCAGGATTTCGCTACTTGTTTATTGATTTGTTAGTGTGGGGCTAATGATCTCTGAATGTTTGAGATTTAATTCTGATGAATACCACAACCCAGATAGACAGGCTTCACAATGTCTTGGGGGGCGGAAACAGAAAAAAGAAGGAGAAACTGTTGCTAGAGTAATTTCTCCAATATCCAACACAACATCCATGTAATCTTCAAAAACTTTCTTATGCTCTGAGCTTGTGATGCTCCACCTATATTAACCACTTTTATATGACAAGTGAAATTGCACAGGGCACAAAACACAGCTTTATTCCACTTCAATCTTCTTTCACTTTGATTGCTTTGATTGTGGAAAAAGTTATTTCTCACTGTTACAAAGATAAATTTACTGATTTCCAAGTGATACCTTCAGAAAATACAATGTGAAATCCAAGTTAGGATTTATATATCTACTTCAATCTAAGACAACAATTAGATTTTCTGTTCTAATTTGTGCAATTTCATTTTCTGATTCAAAATTTCCATCAGTTTACATTTTGCAGAAATCACAGAGTAATCATGATGACTCTAACATATGTGTGTTCCACTATATTTTGGAAGTGCCAAGTATATTAATATCTTGATACTGAAGTCAAAGCCTGGGAAATGCAAATCAAACTAAGTTTGATATTTGAATTTTTGATAAATACATGTGATATTTTGGTAAAATAAATGATTTTGAATACATATGTCAGAGTGAGTAGGGGTTTAGGAAAAGGTTGTTTATCTGTGTCTGTAGACACACACATATGCTTATGCACACACAGGTACACATACCTACATAAAATTCCATAAAAGCACAGAAGTTGTTAGTACTCTTAGGATTTCTGGCAACAGTAAGGCTTCAGAATTCTAGCTGCAAGTATTCTTTTCAACTAATCTTTCATAGTAGCTTTTTAATCCATGTGCCATTATTAATAGTATTAAACCTGTGAGAAATTATGAATGGCTTCCACCAAGGAATAGCTAAACTACCCTATGCTTGGAAACAATGGAAATCACTAGCCCTCGATGAGGCTAAATGGAAGTGGTAAACTGACAGCTTAAGAACATAACTTTGTGCAGCCTTTTGGCTCCAAAACTGCCCTAGAAGTGGTGAAAGATGGAAAGATGAGCAGAACAACATTTGGTTTGTGTACCTAAGTTGCTGGCAAATAACAGAGATAATTGGAAAAAGTTCTGACTGAAAAGACAATTTGGAGTATCAATTGGCTTCTACACAAGCACCTCTTACGCAACTACTGCTGAAGTTTCTTGCTCATGCAGAGCAGGGACTCCTTCTGGCTCTCTGCAGTTTCCTCCCTCTATGCACCTAAAAATCCCCTTTTGATGGACAAACTGTGTATGAAAAAGCCACAGTTTTCAGACACAGCAGCAAAGAAATGCTCTGAATGTCCCAGCGGGCACACATCCACATTGTTCAGAGAAACAGCCCTCTGGGGAAAGGGAAAAGGGAAAAAAGGGAAAAGGGAAAAACAAAAAGAGAAAAGCAGCAATAATATACCCTTAAAGATTCTGCGGAAAAAACTGAACGGGTGAGGGAGAAGGGCTAAAAGTGACAAAAAAAAATATTTTGTGCTATAGTTGGTGCATTTCCTTATTTCTTTTTAGCTAACCCTGAGGCAAAGCTCAGCTAACAAAAGATAGCTACAAACTAATCTTGCCATACACTGCACAGCTCTCTCACATATATCACAACCAATTTCAAGACTAAAGACTATACTCCCTACAATAATTTCTTTTATTTCTAGTTAATCTTTGTTTAAACTATAGAATGACATCTACCATGTAAGAACATGTGTTGGATGAAGTGGAAAAGCTCACAGGGCGTGAAATAAAGCTAAAGTTGCAGTTTTCATCTGCAGCAGGTCTGTCCTGATGTGTTCTTTAAACTCTGAAAGAAATTGGAGAAGCAAATGTACTCCGTTAGGTATCAGAAAGTTCCTTACATTTCAGCTGAATTAAAACAAAAAGGCACCTCAGTATTTAACAGTGCCTAAATTTCTTTTCAATGATTGATACTTATACTTAAAGGTGATATTTGATCTCAGATGAATAAAGAATTTTAGAAATGTTGCAGACTTAATCTCTGAAATACCCTTGCAAAACAAAAAAAGTGTATTTTGTCGCCTAAAAAAACCCCACCAACCAACCTCACAAAAAAATATAAAACCCAACCAAACATAAACCACAAAACAAAAACAAAAACCCAACTAAGCAAAAAAAAACAAAACAAAAAAAAAAAAAAAAAAAAAAAAAAAAAACAAACAAAAACNAACAAAGTACAAGACCCAAACAACCAAACCAAAACCAAAACATGCAATGGAAAAATCCCCAAGCTTTTACATGTAAGACACATACCACAGATTGCGGTCAGAACATAATGAGTTTCTTCCCTTGTTAATTGTAGACCAAATGTGTGAACTAATTTTAAATTCTTCTGCTCCATACAGAACTTTTCCAGTACTTCAAAACTTGCTTGCTGTTATTTCAGCTATGTGATTTGGTCAAATGAAATACCCTCCCATATCTCTGGAACCTCACTGTGATCATATGCCTTTATGTCCCTGGTTATAGTGACCATAAAGTGATGGAGTTCAGAATCCTGAGATGATGGAGAAGGGCAAAAAGCAAGATCTCAGAGCTAGATTTCAGAAGAACTTACTTTTTTCCCTCTAGAGATCTGTTTGAAAAAGTTTTATGGTATAAGGCTCTGGAGGGAAAAGGGATATAAGGAAGCTGACATTCAAGGATCACCTCCTCCATCCCAACGACCAAGAAGTCAGACAAAAACCGCAGAAGACAGATAAAGACAAAAAAAAAAAAGATTTTCTGGCAAAACTTAGACTAGAAAGTGAATGTAGGTAGAGGTAACTCAGAATATAGACACTGTCTGATAATGTAGAGACATTCTTAGGGAAGTCATAACCCAGACTGAGCTGAATGTCACAGAAGATGTTTAAGGAAGAAAATGCTTCTGTAAGGATTTAAGTAACAAACTTAGACTAGGGAAAATGTTGGTCCACTGCTGAATGAGGCACACAGTTTAAAATTAAAGAAAATGCTGAGATTTTTTTTCAGTTCAGTTTCATAAGACCCAGTTCCAGAATTCTGAGGACCCAGAGACCAGGGAAAAGTCTGGAGCAAGGCAGACATACCCCTGCTATATCAGCCAAGTGAACTGTACATGCATAAACCCAGAGGCCATGATGAAATGCACACGTGAGTGCTGAGGGGTCTGGCAGGTGTGTCACGTAAAAATTGCCTAACCACTATTAACAAACTTTCATTGACCAGTGTTATTGGGACAAGTGTCTGAAGACTGGCATAAAACAAACATCACTCCTAAACCTCTGTGATAAATTTTGAATAAATTACTGGCCTAGTAGATGAGTAGGAAGCAGAGATATTACCTATCCAGCCTTCAGAAAGGGAAACAGTGTCTCCTGTAAGAGCATGAGAAGCAAGCTTGTGATATGTGGGCTGGGTGAGAAGAGAGGTGAATTGAAAGCTGCCTGAATGGGCAGACCCAGAGAGTGGCGGTCAGCAGTGTAAAGTCTGGTTGGAGGTCAGTAACTGCACTTGTACCCCAGGGGTAAATACTGGCTCCAGTCCTGTTTAACACCTTCATTAAAAATATGTATGATGGTGTGCCTTCAGCAAATTTGCAGGTCGCACAAAATGAGGAGTCACTGATAAAACAGAAAGTCATGCTATCATCCATAAAGACCTCAGCAGGATCACAGGATCACAGAATGGTTTGGGATGAAAGGGACTTTTTAAAGTCATCTATTTCAACACCCTTGCAATGATCACAGAAAACCTTGACTAAATCTAGTTGCTCAAAACCCTGTCCAACATGACCTTTCCAGGGATTGGTCATCTACAGCCTCACTGAACTTGTACCAGGGTTTCACTACCTTCCTTGAACAATTTTTTTATGTCTAATCTGAATCAACACTCCTTTATGGCTTATCCAAAGTTCTATGCCTTTTCCAATCACTACAGACCCTGCTAAATAATCTATCTCCACCTTTCTTATAAGCTCCCTTTAAATATCAAAAAAACCTCAATAAGATGTTCCTGGAACCTTCTCTTCTCCGGGCAGAGTAATCCCACTCTGTCGGCCTTTCCTCATAGGAGAGGTTCCACTCCTCGGATCAATTTTGATGTCTCCTCTGGACCTGCTCCAAAACGTCTGTGTCTTCCCTGTACTGGGGACTCCAGAGTTGGAGACATCTCTCCTGTGAGAAAAGCTAAGGGACAGGAATAAGAGAACCTTGAGAAGAGAAGGCTTATCAGGAATCTTATCAATATCTATAAATATCTTATGGTAGGGTGCAAAGGAGAGGTGTAGAGTCTGTGTCCTTGGAGACCTTCAAAAGTTATCTGGACCTATCTAACAACCAGCTCTAGGTGGTCTTGTTTGAGCATGGGTGTTGAGGACACGATGACCTCCAAAGTCCTCTTCCAACCTCAACCATTCTGTGATTCTTTGATTCTGTAATATGGTTTGGCTGTCATGGCAGTAACACTTCTACTGAAGCTCTAGATATGGGTCAGAGGTGGAAGTCTATGATAAAGTACAGGAATCCATGAAGAGTTTTTGGAACTTTGTGATACGTGCTCTTCATAATTCTTGTCAATGCATTGAAATGTTCTTAATTGCAAAAGTAAAAGGAACCTCACAAGGAAACTACAGAAAAAAATATGTAAAAAATTCTTCCGAATATATGCCCCTGCCACGGGAATTCTGCAGCTGCTGCTATAGGGATGTTGAGGGAATTAACAGGACTTAATGGCCCTGGCCACTAAGTCCCTTGCTCATGGGATCAGGGCCCCTATTTCAGTGTGGGCTTCAGCAGACCTGTTTTGAGCCATGCTCTGGCTATCCTCATCTCTGGTCCTGTGTACTGCTGCACTTAGTGGGCTTCGTTGGTCCATCCTGGCTCTGGTTCCCTTCAGAAGTTAATTAAAGGACAGCCAGCACAACATATTGCCACACAAGCCTTCCTTTGTTGCTGTGCAACTGTGTCCCATCAGTGGGGCCATTGCCCATGCCAGGGTCCCTAACAGCTCCTGGCTCTCCCTCACTCATGGGGAACTTGTGCTGCTCTGCTCCCAGATAGCCAGAGAGCCTTTATGATTTCTTTGCTTTCCCTGTTACTGCTGACACTCTCAAGACAGATTTTTTTCCCTAAGCCTTTCTGTATCTTTGGATTTTTAACTTGTTTCCCCTTTAGGGAGTAGCTCATTTATAAACTACTGGCATGTCTGATTGACACCCCAGCCAAGCCCTCATGAAATTTAGAGTACTACCTTGCCTTCAGAGTAAATTCTCTCTTAGGTTATACTCTTTAAAGAGCTTTTGATCTCCTACTGCAGAGTTCTGAAACCTTGCTGTTGACTTCTCCTTTCACCCAGAATTAAAATTATAGCTGAAATATTAAGCTTTTTTTTTCCATTTGAAATGAGCAGAATAGTAAAACAGATAATGGTTGAATGTATATGACATAAAATGAAATTATACATGATGTATGTTTGTAACCCATGCATGTAATTACATTTTGACATGAAAAAATCTAAGGGCAAAGCAAGTACTGGTAAGAAAATTTAGATTCTGAGTCTGCAAAGAGAGTGCAGTGTGAGGCATGTGAAGCCTGCCTAGCTTTTTCACGTTTAGTATTCATTGAGTACAATGGTAACAAAACAAAAGGAAATACAGTCCCTGTTTACCATGGAATTTTTTCTCCCTCATTTTTTTAGCTTCTGCCTTTTCAAAGTATGCATTGTAAGTCCAAGACTAACTTTCAGAACTGTGAATGCAAAACATGAAATTCTGAAAAGCCAGGATTTCAAGAAGACTGCATCCCATAACTGTATCTAGACAATACCAATATAGTGTACTATACCTAAACTGGATACGTTTTAGATGATGGTGGGAACGTGAGCCATCCATGAATCTGATCTCTTCATGCAGAAATCTACAAATGAAGAGCCATTGTGACGTAAATAATCACGGCCAGTAATACTTATTGTCGGAGTTCAGGGCACTCCTCTGACTGCCCTGGAGGGTTTGAGATCCTGGCAGGGGGTCAGAGACCCCCATGCACAGACCCTTGAGAGACAGCAGGGGGTCAGGGACCCCCCTGCACAGAGCCCCAGAGAGACACTGTCCTGGATCTCAGTCCATGGAAAAGCTTTCAGCTTGTGAAATGAATTACAAGTCACGAGAATGTAAGAAAAATATTAGTAATAGTAGTAGTTNATGGGAGTCGTTTCATGCCGTCATTGAATCAAGACCTTGGCAGGGCACAGAAAGAATTTGTAGATAAGAAATAATAACCAAGAAAAAAACCAGAAATGGCAGCTTTTGACTCTTCTTCTGCTGCACCATGGGGCACAGGGAAAAAAGAGACTCTTATCTGTCAGGTCTTGGGAAACAAAAACCCGAGAACTTATTATTCCTCTTTGAGCAATCCATTTTCTGTTTCCCAAAGCAGAACACTAAACCTCTTCTATCTTAGCTTGATATTTTGAATACGTGTCATTGGACCAGTGGATTCCCCGCAAGTTTCATAGAGACCATTTGCTTTCTGCCTAATTTTTACCTATTTAATCTGGAATACTTCTATTTTCATACTTAGATGAAAAGACAGTAAAAAAACCCCAATAAATTGTCCATAATAAAAGAGACACTTAAAATCAGATGGTTAGAGGAGAATTGGATCTTTCCAAATATATAGCAACAGGCTGTTTAATATTTTAAAAGTAGAAACTCTTGGTTTGCCAGTTATTGATGATGTTTGTGCTGCTCAGAACAATTGCATTACTCTGTTCTTTAACTGATCAATAGGTAGTTTATAACAAAATCCTAACATTTCCATTAACAATAAAGTGCTTCTGACCATACAAGATGCTACCTATGAGAGCAACTGTGTTTTGCCTATGTTAACAAATGGTTTTATCAGTGAAAAGCACCAGTTTGGTATGACTCATGACCAATTGCTACAGTGTTTAGTTGCTTCCTTGCTACAGTTGTTAGCAGAACGAGAGCACTGGAGCAGAATTCAATTCCCCAGTATCATATAGAAAAGCAACTCTTTCCTGTGCTTCTAGATTCTAATCCAATAATTACCTCTGCAAGGAACTACATCCATCAATTACATCCATTATATTGCACATGCCTTGGCAATGCTAGGGGCTTATAACCACTGTAATTTACTTGCAGAACTCAGCCCCCAGTGAACTCAGACTGAGCTTCGTTATATTCACCTTGGAACTCTAAGGCTATCCTTGGTCATCCAATAACACCTGTGTATTACACCTACTTTTTTTATACACATCTCAAAGCACAGGTTAAGTCTGTCCTGACATATTGTATGAAAAAGTCTGTAGAACTGAATAATGACAAAATTACTCCTTACCAGAAGCCAGAGTTGTTTTTCACTCATTAGAAGAAATCTTTACTTTAATTGAAATCTAGAAACAAAAAATGGTAGGATAACAAGAATAGAATTTTGAAAATCATACACTTCATGGATAATGCAAGAATAATTTTTTTATACAGTGAAAATTCTTGTTATTTTCTAACTATTTTATCTCTTGTAATACGGTAAGAAAATTTAAATTAATAGAGATGTGAATAAATAGATGGTTGTAATGGGATTATGAGCCATCTTAGGGCAGGACAGTAAATGAATGGATTTAACACCTGGTAGTATGTGTTTTCATTAAGCTTCTTGTTATCTAGGAATAGAGAAATAAGACTGTATTACTATCTATACTGACTGCTATAGTGAACTCATTATTAAAGTTGTGCTGTTATTGCTGTTCTTTGAAACAGTTTGTGAATCGTTCCATACAGTATTTTTTTACCATGCTCTGGAGACTAGTGAAACTCATTTTAGGTGCTAATACAGCTGGATTATGATTATCATGCCAATACACAAACTCCTAAAACAGAGTTTCAGGATTGTCATGGAGAGTAGATACATAATTTGACTAAATAGTTTTTTTCTCTGTGATTAAGATATTTAATGGTTTGAACATCGTGTGACACCAGTTTTAATACTGTAGAATTATTGGTTTAATGTCTGCAGTGAAACCAAATTGCTTTGTCACTTCTGTCGAGATGACACTGAGAACTTTTCCCAGAAATTGTGCCTTAATAGGGGTGAAGATCCATGCTCTGATCAGCTCCTTTAAAATTCCCGTGTCAGAAACTCAACAAACACAGATCAATCTAATTCCCTAGCATCAGCAGAAGGTTGAACTTGCAATGTGCTTTCGCTAGAATGGCACTGAGTGCATCAAAACCATTTAATGTTTTCTATCAACGAGCCTTTGTGTTCTTTGTTTGTTTGGGGTATTTTTGGATGTGGGTTTGTTGGGGTTTTTTGGTAATTGAATTTCATTACTATGTCTTTAACATTTAGCACTTTTCCTACTAAGTTATTCTGTTTCCTTTGTTTGGTTTTTGTTTGATTTTATTGCACTTTTGAGATTAAATGACACATGCTATTATGGAACACAGGTGACACAAGCATACAAACAAACATAAATGTATAAACACAGTGAACAAAAAATCTTTTAACAGATGCTTTAGTTTACACCACATAAATTAGGTACAGAGATCTCAAAGTTAATTAAAAATGTTGATTGGTGAAACTAAGATTTATAATTAAGCTGTCTTCCCTGGGTGGCCTAGTTAAAAAATTTTACTGAAATAGTTTCCACTACTTTTAGTATAAAGATGTGTTGTAGCATGCAAATCACTTGAAACGAAATATTAGTGGACTGCAAAAACAAGGATTATGTAATCCTAGTTTTATAACTTTAAAATTTATAAGCACCATAGAAAAGCATGGCAATTTATTTATTTAATCTGGTAATATACAGTTCTAAACTGTTACTATAAAAACTGTTGTTATGGTGTTCTCTACATTTTAAGCATTATCTATGTCCCATAGAACAAAGAGGCCAAATTCTGTAATGTCTTATGTCCTATCAAATGGTGATGAAATAAGCACATTAATTAATAATATGGCATCTGTCTTCGAAGCCTCTACTCTGCATTGCACAGTCCAGAGCATAAGGTGCTCTTATTTATAAAAGCTGTTGCCACAAGGTAGACAAATATTTCTACATATTTTTTAAAAAATTTAGGGTCACCCCTAATGTTATATTTCTCATTCCCACTTTTAATTGTAGCTGTCAGCTGACTAACAGCTATTATGAACAACTTGTAAAATGTGACAGAAGCATGTGTGAAGACTGATTTTCCCAAAGATGATTTCCTTTCCCCCTTTAATTATTTTCAGAATTATATCTATTATCATCAAATTTTTGGATCAGGTCCATAAAGTGTTAAATAACCCAAGTGTCAGCATGGAACTTCTCTAAAGAAAAATATCTCTGTAAAAAATTAAA
>WAAE01024876.1:0-18617 GCA_013400495.1 Nicator chloris
CTAAACCAGGACAGGGATTAACATACCAGTTTCCACTGTATATAACTTACTAATATAATTTTATACATTTTTTTTGTGGATTCACTGAATTTTCTTGCTCTTTTTCAGCCATGAGTATCTGCATACCTTGTTGCTCCCTTTTCCATTCAGGGTTGACCATCACATCATCACATTGATAAACTATTGAAGAAAGACCATGTGTGTCTTCATTTTATTAACAATTTGGGGTGATTTAAAAAAATTAGAAAAAAAAAAGAATTATAGGATCCTACATTTTTTTTCAAATTACATCCAGATTAGACCAGAGGTAGATATTTATAGGTTCAAGCAGTACCAACTTTACACTGGACTCTGAGTCTAAATACTCAGACAGTTTAAAGCTGTCCTACTATCTTCAACATTTATTAGAACTATTATCATTATAAACAGTGAGTCCTTTTTCATCAGCAGCTCAACATAGGTCAGTACAGCGACCCCAAAACTTAATCCATCAAATGTCAGTATCTTCTGGAGAAGCAAAAGAAATTAATTAGGATGACAGACTAGTTATTAAAAAGAAAAAATTATCCATGATCCTAATCAACTGAATTTTCTTCTCTTTGTTGAATCATGCTCTTTGGACTCCTAGATTGCTGACTAAATCCTCCTTTGCTCACTATAAGATTTAACAAGAGCTCTTGCCCAGAGCTCTTTCCAACCTGGCCTTGAACATTCCCATCTCTGGATGGAGTTCTGAGCAACAGGTCTACTGGAAGGTGTCCCTGCCCATGGCAGGGGAGTTGGAACTAGGTGATCTTTAAGGTCCCTTCCAACCCAAACCATTCTATGAGTCTCATTTATTTCCCACATTTGGAGACTTATATTTATTTCCATTGTGTTCATTGTGTTGAAATCCATTTAAAAAAGAAAAAACCAACAACAACAACAACAAAAAAACCCTTTTAGTGTAAAAAATTCCGTCGGTTCTGGAAACCTGAAAGCTTCACTTCTGGATCAGAACTATTTTCTGTAACAAAACAGACTTGTATTGCAACATGAACTAGAACATGTAACTCTTATACAAGGAGTGAATTCAGTGGAGTAGAGACAAAGTATCAAATAGGGAAACTTGACCTCTTTAACAACTAGAAGAATATAGTATCTTCCTCATGTTCTTATTTCTTGTTTGGGCTTTGCTTTAAAAAAAGAGAAAGAACTTAAGAAAGACACAGATATAAATATAATTAGTGATATTATCAGTGTCTGAGGTATTTAGTAGAGAAAACATCATAAAGAGTAGAGTTCTCTTTCTTGTGCCTCTTTTCTCATAAAATAGTTATTTAATTTCTGTGGAAGATGGAAAAGTTATTTAACAGATAAAAGTAGAGGAAAACAAGAAAAAATAAAAAAACCCACAAAATATAATCCACGTAAAAGCACAAAGTTGTACTGGTAGTGAGATATTGTAAATAGTCAGTGAAGACCAACTACTGCACTTTCTAGAATATTTAAAAATTGCATGAATACAGGGACACTGTAAACTGTATAATTAACCCAGCATAAGCCTCATAACTTTTTTTTTTTTTTTTAATTAGCAATTATACAATTCTAGGAAATGTAACTGTGGTCTAACATGGTTTGCATCCTGCTGAAGTTTGGGCTTTCCTTCTCAGATTACAGAGAAAATCAGCTTGAATTTTCTGTATGTTGCAACAGCTTTTTATCCGTCACTGCTATCTTTCTGTTTTTGAATAAAACATTGTCTGTGTTTTGCTGCAAATGTCAGGCTTCAAGAATTGATTTTTGCTTTTTATTGCCTTGATACTGCAGGGCTTTTTATGTCTGAATCTATTCTAGGTGTTAAAATAATATTGGAGCTTAGCTTATTTTGTTAAAAGACTTCTTTACAAAAATTTGAGGGCATAGCAGCTGAAAATATCTGAGCATTTGTACAAAGACTTTACGTTACTGAGACATCTCTTCCAGCCTAGTAATTCTGTGGTTCTGTGATTCTGTGATCAAGGGCACTAAATTCTCAAAGTGCTTTCTTTTCTCTCAACATCCTCCCACTGTGGTCTTTCCCCAAAACTAAAACTCAAAGAAAGAATAAAAAAGTGAATACACACATGTATTTTAAACTATTCATGCAAATATTTGCACAGTTTTTCCACAAAAAATGCTTATTTCTGTCACTTCAAAGGACTAACTTTGAAGAGTATTGAGTTTACATCAAAGGACTAAAAGTTTTGTAGTTTAAATTATATTTTTATATAATTAAATGTAAACAATATATTAAATAATTCATGCGCTGAAAATATTTTGAATAAACCAAAGCATATTAATTAAATTCAAATCCAGCTGGTATTGTCTGACAAAAAATAATCCAAAACAACCAAAACATTTTTTTTAAAGTTTTACTATTTCCAAAAAGAATATATAGGCTTTCAATTTCAGAATAACATTTGGTCTTTGAAATTGAAATATAAAAACTAATATTAAATTTATTAGAAACCAGATCTACAAAAATACTCCTTTTCATGTCAAATCAGTCACTAAATCCAAAATTAGTGGTTCATATAGTTCCATTGCTCATAAGCATTGTGTAACATGATGATTTACTTTAGTTTTGACTGGCAGGATTTCTGTCTTTTTCTAGAAGTGTCTATTACCACATACTGTGTCAATGCCATATCTCAATTTTCTGTTTTACATAATGAAAAAATACTCTAGGTCTCAATGTGGCATAATGAAGAATGAAAAGGTGTTTTAAATCATCCACAGTTCTTTCATTCCATTTCAACAATTTGCTTTCAATTGTAACCTTCCCGTTTGTATTCATTACACTTTTGTGAGAAAGAAGTGTATAACAGAGTCTCAAATCTTAGGCTGAAGGGTGGTAATGTATGGAAACACAGTGATTCAGGTGCCCTTGGTTATGTTTACAAAGCTTATGGTTCCTGAAAGAGCACTCCTGCATCTCCTTAAGTGTTCATTTTATCTACCTTTGTCAGATTTATGTCCAGTAGAGGGGCTTTTGGGCGAAGGTGTTCCTTTCTCTGTAGTGTCCTTAAATCATGGGGACTGCTGGGTACCTTCATGCGGGATTTGTAACATATTTCCTGGTGAAAGACCTAAAGCTGTTCTAAGAGTGAACTGGAAATGTGGCATTCCTTTTGGAGCTGAAGTGCTAGTAAAAATGATCCTGTTGGCTCAGACCGACAATCTTCCACTTGAAGTCTCATATGAGTTTTCAAGGCAGTGTGCTGCTTCACCTACATATGAACCTTCTGCATAAGGCGCACACCAACAGGTACTCACAAATAGGTGTACTGAGCTATACTGAATAAAACCCAAGTTTTGATTGTACCAAACTAGTGTTGGTAGAAACATAAAGATGGGTGATTGGATTGCTCTGTTGGCAGCTGGATAGTTCTGATACAATACCAGTGTGATTTGTTAAAGCTGTACCAGTAAAAGCACAGAAATTTCACTGAGTATTGCCAAGAAGTTGGTAAGGGATCCACAACAGCCACCCTGTTCAGCCTATGACCCCCAAACCTCAGTGTTCACCTGGCTCCCATGAGGGGGAAAGGGAAAGTGCAGGTGTTAGGATGCTTTTCTACACTCAGGAGCAGGGCAGAAGGGCAGGAGGGCAGCAGTGCCTATATTTATCTGTCTTTTCTTCAAACCCGCTCTGCTTCCCATGCCTGGGGGCAGGACAACCTTTACAATTTAAGATTAAGACCCGATGCAGGATGGAAGCTGTAAAATGCTCTTGCAAGAGTTACCACGAGGACCTTTCTTCTCTAAATGTGTACTTCCCTCTTTGCTGGGATTTCTACACAGGAACCACTTTTTAGTAGGAAATGAAGATGAGTGTGTTGTATCACCTGTGCAACTACTCTGTCCAGGGTTTCTGTGAGTAGGTGAAAAAACCACTAGACCTTTGATCTCTGGTCACATAAGCAAAATGTGTGTGGGTTTTGAGGAGTTTTTATTTCAATTTTATGATTTTTTTTAATATATATATATAAATCAAGACGTATCTATAAAAACTGTTGCCTGAATTCTGCTGAAATATTGTCCACTCTGTAAGGTTAACAATTCATCCCTAATTGGGTCCATTAGTTAAAAGGAATACCCCTGTATTCCTTGTAATACCACTCTTGTAAGGTGTGAGAAAATATATAAACAGATTATAGGGAAACTTAAGCTCGGTAGCCATTTTTAGTGTTTCATTATTTTACTTTTAGAGGGCATTCTGAAATCCAGAATAAATGAGGAAATGATAGCCTGTGACTAATTTTTCAAATTGATAATGTATATATATCTATATAAATTTGGTAAATGTTACATTATATTAGAAAACCATTATTTTTAAATTTCACACTCTGTATGTTTACTAGTGAGAACTTGTTGAGATAACAACTGATTGAATATTGTAATTGCTCAACCATTAGGTCAACTTGAAATAAGTTATAAATTCAGACTTAAATTATTGCATTTAACAAAAAATTCAGGCAGTTATGTAGTATATATTAAGCAAGCAACACTAATTATTAAATAATTATCAGTACATAATCCTAAAGTATGCTGTTGTTTATTTTGGAGCCTTATTAATTTATAGCACATTTTCCTCCTTTTTTTAATAATAATTGTATTGCTAAAATTATAATCTTCTCAAATATGTTCAGGAAAATACAAAAGCAGTGTGTTAATAAGAATTTCATTACATATTTACAGCACCTTAATTCAGCTATATAAGAGAAAGTATTTCTTAAAGCATATATCCAAATTATGGTTGGTTATTTTGAAGTAGAAAAGGTCTCTGTGGGCAATAGTTTTCCTTCCTCATTTTCCTTAATTACTTTTTTGCTTCATAAGCTTTTGTGCTTGCATCATTCAAAGAACTATATTTACAATGCAGATATTTTAGATTTGCTTTTGCTGCCATGTAAATGCTGAGCATTTCCTTCAGTATTGGGCATTTTCTTGAATATTTTTGGGGACAAGGCATTTTGGAGAGAAGTGCATTCACACAATGGCCAAATTATGGGTCATAAAAGTCAGACAATGGCTTTGTAACAATGAACAAAAGTGCAAGCCAATAGACCTTTCAAATCATAGAAATCTTGTTTGCAAGAAGTTTCTGGAGACCATCCAGTCCATCCTCCTGCCCGAAGCAGGACTATCGTCGATAGTACAACAGGGTAATTTCTTACAGGATTACACTACCTTCTTCATTGTAAAATGTTTTCCCTAATTTAAGACTTCCCTAAGTCTGAATTTCTCCAATCACAGTTTGTGGCCATTTCCCCTTGTTGCATTTTGAGAAGAGTTTGTCTCCATCCTCTCTCTAGTAGACATCGGCTGAATCACTCTGGCAATCCCAACAGCTCTCTGAAGGCTTTCTGATATTTTCTCAGCATTCATTTTGAACTGCTGGTGTTTCAAAGCAGTATTCTAAAGGCAGATTCAGGAGTACCTTGAAGGAGGTGATAATATTTTCCCCTAGAGGTGCTAGCTGTGTAATGTAGCCCAGAATTCAGTCTGCTCTGCTTGTCAAAGGAGACCACGCCAGGCCCATATTCGGCCTTGTATTCACTGTAATCTTCATGCCCCTTTTATGACAGCCTGTCAGTTCCCAGGTGCTGCGTTATTCTGTTTCAAATATAGCCTTTTGCATTTCTCACTGCTGGGCTTCATCAAATTAAGTCAGACCTCAAGTTTACCAAGGTCCCCATGATGTCAAGCTCTGCTGTGTATTCTCAGTTTTTTCCCCATAATTCAGTGTTGCCTATAGGTGAATTGCAAACGTCATGAATGAATGTGTTGAATATGGCTGGACCCTGCACCATCCTCTGGAGTCCTCTGCTCATTGTCATCTGCCAGCTGACCATGAGATTTTGGATAAGACCACTGAGCCCAGGGGTCCAGCCAGATTCCAGTGCAACTGCTAGTCTGTACTTCCTATTCCAAAGGAGAACTGCAGAACATGAAGCCTTACTGAACTGAAGGTATGTCATATGCACTATACATTCCTTATCTACACTTAGGCAGTAACCACTGCTCTCCCCACAATCACAGAGGCAGAAAAAAGTATTTCTATTTGCAAGGTCATGCGGTATTTGTACCACTGAACTATCCAGAGTAAAACTATGGAGAAAAGTAGGTGTTTTTCAGGCTAGATCTGTTCACTACTCTATTCTATACAGTAGTTGTTACAAAACCCCAAAGAATGGTGGAAGGTCAAGGCTGTGACTCATAATTTCATGCCTAGAAGAATGAAATAAAACAATACCACAAATTACCAGTTTGTCAAAAGAATCATTGATGGATTGGACCACTGGCCCAACTGGCTGCTGTTTTAACCTACCTTTTCTTATGGCTTCCTTGCACATTACAGAGGGGTAGGCATGAGTTTTGCACCCGTACAAGAACACAGACTGTGTCCCAAGCAAAAAGTCATTAAAATTACTGATTAAACTATAAAATTATTTTGGAATACCAGAGTTTTATAATTGTAATTTATCATCATAAAATACCTGACTCATTCAGCTGGAATCTCTGACCAAACTGCATCAGGAGTCAAATTCTCATTCCTAAAGGATTTTATTATTAAAAGAAAAGATTAAAGAAAGAGAAGCCACAAAAATAAAAGTGCATTATTTGAAAAGTATTAGAAAAAAGTCTTGTGTTTGTGAGAAATGGCATATCCTTTTCTTGGAATATATGTAGCTTCATAGGTGACATTTTTGGCTTCTTTTGGCATACATATATGCTCAAAGGAAAAGAAAGGTGTGGAGGTGAAAGGTTTAATTCACTCGAGCAGATCTAACTGAAAAGCTTTAAAATAGTTGTGTACTTCTGAGTGTTGTGGCTTTCTGCCAAGCCCATAAAAGAAGGTTGTGGTATTTTCTTTCTGTCCATAAAAAAATGAGGTATGGAACGTTTGACCTTGCTAGATCCCCCCTTCTTGTCTTTATTTTGAAAAAAAGAACTATGAAAAACAATCTCAAAAAAACCTCAGACTCATGAGAAGCATTATTTTAAAGCAGAATGCTTGTAAATTTTGGGCAGGTTTTCTTATTTACATAATTTCTCAGTCTAATGTATACTTTTGATTGTTTTGGAGTAGTAGATATTAAAACCAACTGCAGTGAGAAAGGAGGGAATAAAAAAAAACAATTAAAATTCTTTTATTCTCTCATCCAATGCAGAATTTGCACACATCTTCCTTTCTAGACATTTTTAGTTGAGCCATCAGGCAGCCAGTTGTCGTGTTTCACATGCATTTTATAATATATCCTCAACTGCCTCTGAATATAGAATGAATATTTTCTGTTTTAGTTCATATTAATTGCTTTCTATTTTGCCACATTATATAGTTGGTGGCTTTATGATATGGATGTAAATGTTTATTAATTGTTCAATAGCTTCTTTTGTCTGACCTTGTGTCATTTGTGTTGGTCTTTGAAACTGAAATAAATTCCTCTAGGTGCTGAGTGAGCAAGGAGTTGTGAGAGGGCAAAGAACTGCTGAAAATCTATTGTCCTTGGCCTGTTTTCAAATGACAGCTCTCTTTATTGACCATACATTTACAAAGACATAAGCACTCTCCTATTTTTCAAAGTTCCAAGTCCCCTGAACCTTAAAACAGGCTCAGATTTCCAAGTGCTTTGAGAGCTTTTGAAAATTTAAGGTCCTTTTTTTTATCCAAACACTGTACAAGTATTAACAGATTTACGGATTTCTGTATTCTAACTTGAAAACATCGCCTGAAAGGTGGTATAAATAGATTCATCCTTGTTCAAATGAATGTTTAGAGAAAATAAACCATAGAGAAGTTTTTTAACTATATAGGAAATCCTGTTCTGCACAAGAAAGAGGATAAGACTGATCAGTGGGTGAACACACACTCTGTATACATGCGAGAGACTTGACAAAGCAATATCTTGAGATGAAGTTTCCTCTGTTATTGATGAACTTTAAATGACTATAGGTATATTAGATATATTTGTATTCAGTCTGTGCAATCAGCATGATTATGGTACTACTACGTGGGTCAAGAGTAGATGCATAACCTTGGTTTTTCTTTCCTCCATATTGTTTAGAATTTTCTTACCCACCACTGGTGTGAGGGGAGTGCAGGCACATACATAATTTTGAATGCAGTATCTAAATAAAAGATGAATAAGAAACTGGAACTTAAACTACTTACATATTAGGTAAAATGATCTAGTATAAAATAAACCACAGAATGTAACACAGTTCGATTTTAAGACAGAAACAACAGACATACTGGAATGTGTGAGTATGTGGAAAAGAACTATTATTTTCATGAATGTAAACTTAAATCCCACTTATATGAACACCTGTTCTTGCTACAGTTTCCAGCTTAATGAGTTTAGGGAGGCTTGTATGTCTGAACTGAGAGTACCTGTATCATTTTGACATTTAATTTTGTTTGTCTTTTATAAATGTCTTATAAAATAAAAGAATCATTTAGCATCTGTTATCTCCTAACATCTGTCTCCATTAGCCATTGTTAAATATATACACGATGCATTAAAATTCAGATGATTTTTCTCCTCTTAAATCACAAATAGATTTAATTATTGATGCAAAGTTCTTACCATAACAATTGCTCATTGAAGATTTAATGAGTTCTCACATTTAGACTGGATTTACCAAGGGAACTGTCTTTTTCTCCTGCAGCTATGAGGGAATATTTAATAGCTAGTTCTTTTCATTGCTTGTGCCTGTTTAAAACTCTTTTTTTTTGTCTTCCCAGTTTTTCCATAGAGCCATTCCAGTAAATAAAAATGCAATAGGATACATTCTTGTATTGTTAAAAAAATACATATTGGAGTGACAGTCTTCTTAAGAAATTATGAAAACAAGTTAGCAGAACTGAGAATAGTGACTATAAACATTATCTTAGTGCAACATAAAAGAATATAAAGCTCTATAGCTACATTCTGCCCAAGTAACATCAGGATTAAATAGTTACACGCATGCATGAACAAGCTGAATTCATGAGTACAGTAGTTGTGCTGTGAGCTGTCAAAGCTGAAGTTGAAGTTCTTGGGAATAAGATTATATTCCTTGTGCTTAGCTGATTGGACATAAAGATAGTAATGAATCTTTACTTTTATCCAGTTGTCACCACGACAATGTTAGGTGGAAGTATATATTATCATTGGTGATGAAAGCAATAGTAAATAAGTATTCATTCAGACGCTGAACACTTCAGACCCTGAACAGTTCAGCAATCTGAACTATCCAACTTCTTGTCCACAAGACCTAGAGAAAAAAACGGAGGGAAAAATATTAATTTTACATTAATCCAAACTTAGTTTTATGTTCATCCAATTACTATATGTTTACTATAGATTATATGACTAGATCGTATACCACCAAAAATTATTTGTTCACTACCAAAATGATTTGTTCCTGAATGGAATAAAAGCAAACTGCAGTGTTGGAGATTATTAATTTGTTAGTCCATGAAAATCTACATCAGATATTCCCAACAGGTACATAGGTGTGTCATATTTGCAATGTTTTAATATAATTTGGAAACTCTGTTTAGTTCTATTTCTATGAACAATTATTATATTTATATTTTTATACAGTTTGGTGGATTAATGCTTGCAGGACACTAAGTGCCCTGCAAAGCCACTCTATCCCTCCCTTCCACAAGCAGATGGGGGACAGAAATTATAATGCAAGGCTTGTGAGTCAAGAATGATCACCAATTACAATCATGAGCAAAACAGGCTTGACTTTGGGAAATTAGTTTAAATAATTACCAATGAAATCAGAGTAACATAACGGAAAAAAAAAGCTAAACCTTAAAACACCTACCCCATACTTCTTTCTTCTTAGGCTCAGCTTCATATCTGTCTTTCTCTGCCTCATGGCCAGTGGTGCAGGGGGACAGAAAATGAGGATTGCAGCTGGTTCATCACACCTTGTCTCTGCTGCTTCTTCCTTACACTCCTCCCCTGCTCCAGTGTGGTGTCCCTGCCATGAGAGACAGTCCTTCATAAACCTCTCCAACATGAGTTCCTCCCATGGGCTGCAGTTTCACAAACTTCTCCAGTGTGGGTCCTCCTCATGTGGTCAGTCCTTCAGGAACAACCTGCTCCAGATTCTGCCAGGAGGCTGATCCAGCTTGGGCTTCCTGTGGGGTCACAGCCTCCTTCTGGCATCTCCCTGTTATTGGGTGGGGTCCTCCATGGGCTCCAGTTGAATCTCTGCTCCCCTGTGGTACTCCATGGGCAACAGGGGAATGTCACCCCCTCTCCATGTGCTGCCCCATGGGTTGCAGGGGAATCTCAGCTCTGGTTCCTGGAGCACCTCCTCCCCCTCCTTCTGCACTGCCCTGGTGTCTGCAGGGCTGTTCCTCTCACACATTCTCATTCCTTTGCTCTCTGGCTGAAGTTGCTTCTGTGCAATAACTTTTCCTCCCATTTATAATACACTGTCTCAGGGCTTAGTTTTGGCCAGCGGTGAGTCTGCCCTGGAGCCAGCTGGCATTGGCTCTGTTGGGCGTGGGAGAAGCTTCTGGCACTTTCTCACAGAAGCCACCCCTGTAGCCCCTCCCACGACCAAAACCTTGCCAGGCAAGCCCAATAGGCCTTTAATTTTTAACTGTTCTGTATGTCATCACGCAATCAACAGTTGTTGTTTCTTTAGAAAATTAATAATTTCTACAGTAATGTTTAAAAAAGGGACACTCAAACTTCATATGTTCAACATTTTGCTTGCAGATAAATCTGTTACTTATGTGATGTTAGTTATATGAGCGTATTTGTTCAACAGTTTATACAAGTGTTTTGTACTGGTAGGTGCTTGGCATAGCATTCGTTGAGTCTTTTTATTGAAACACATTTGCTAATTTCTATTGCCATGTCCACATTGCATGGATATGTATGTCATTACAGGAATTTGGGACGGCAGGGAAAAGTAACTGTCACCGTCCAGCTCCTCCCGGATAGCTGTTGGAGCGGTGGCAGCACGATACACTGGAGGGAAGCTTAGGTGGCAGAGGGGACAGGTCTGCATCCTCAGCTCCTGGTCTCCGAGGAGCCCAGAAGGGAGAGAGAGAGAGAGAGAGAGAGAGAGAGAGAGAGAGAGAGAGAGCGNTGGGGACAGGTCTGCACTCCTCAGCTCCTGGTCTCCGAAGAGCCCAGAACAGAGAGAGCATCAGCTTTTATTCAGAGGCGGAGATCTGAGGACTATCCAAGGTACACAGGAGGAGGGACAAAATTTGGAGTGCCAGCTATCAGGATCCAATGGGGCAGAATCAGGGAGGAGACAGGGTCACATGGGCCAATGGGGCTTCAAGGATTAGGGGATTTCCGGGGAGGGGATTAGGCAGGGGATGGCCCATGGGGGAGAAGGAGAGGGAACTTTCTGGGGAATAGGGCAGGGTTTAGGTGAATGACAGTCAAGGGCTGGATTCGAGCAACTGGGGCATCAACTCTGACAGGGACAGGGGTACACAGAACAAACCATAACATATAAAACCTTAAATGTAAACTGGGGGGATTCAAACATTACACACTCTCCAAGGGAGCAGTATATCACTTGTGGTAGCCCTAGGGGCTGCCACAAGTAACGACACAGTGTCCATCTCAGAAGACAAAATCTCTCTCTTTTATTAAACAAATACATTTCTTTATAGATGGTTACGAGAAAAGAAGCATGATTAGACATTCAGAACTATGGCCCTTGAACATTTTTACAAGTAAACAACAAGTGGGCAAAACAACACCTGCAAGGATTGTTTTTCTTTCAAGGACAGTTTTAGTGTGGGAAACTTATTTGGTTTAATTTCACACAGACTCTGCTGCTTCTGCTTGATCTCTCGCATTCAGCATCCACAACGTGCACACTTGACATTCAGGCTTCTCCTTGATGTTTCTGAATATATAAGTAGAAGTATACATTTGACATCCTGGCTTGACTCATGCTACCTATCACAAGTGATTTAAAAATTTGTGCTTCTAATTTGCTGTGTACATCATGTGATTGTTTAATTTGGGTATCTAAAATGCTTTGTTTGGAAAGAACTCTCTGAAAACACCTGACTGGAAAAAAGTTGGAAACTTTTCTGTCTTTATATTTTTAATGCATTTTAATCTTTTCATCTGGTGTCCCTGACCTGTACTACATTTTTTCCTCCTGATGAGTTTATGTGCTCACTTCAAAGATTATCTCAAAATTTCTTTTTCTACTTTTTATCTTTTGTCTTGCTGCTTCTGTAAAGGCTATTGACTTGTAGTTACTTGCTGCTATAAATAAGTAATGTTTTCATGTAGCTGTATTTTTCCAGGAATATATCTGGTTAATGACAAAGTATATGCTCATCTAAGGTCACTAAGGGTCATTGGCTATTCCCATGTTTATTGTTGCCTTGTCATATAATGGATGGCCATTATGCACTCAGAAGGAAAATCACACATATTACAGTCTTGGGGAATGTGCTCTACTCATTTTTTCAACACCATGAATATTGCAGATGATCTTAAATTTAGCAGGATAGTCCTACCTAGTTTATATTACAGTATGAAATAAAATATGCTGTTTATTTAGGTTTAATATTTTAAAACTGGAGTTCAGTTCTGTTCACCAGGATATGTGGTCTTCTCAATTTGACTGTTCATCATACCAGTGTATTTTCTCTATAATATGTAAGTCTTTCCTGTGGATTTCCTTTGCCTCGAATAATTTACCAGTCAGGTAAAATGCAGAAGGTTTTTTTAATAATATGAAATAATTTACACTGTTTGCTTATTTCTTGCCTCTTAGAGGTTAGGCTTTTTCCTTTCTTTTATTTTTTTTTCTCGCATGGACTTTTTCTCCCATTTTCTGCCAAGTGATGGAATGATGAGTACTTAAATGACAAAAGATGCGGCTGGGACGGGGAGGAGGTAGAAGGGTGCATTTTGGTACGTCTCTTAGCTGGGGGACTTTCCCTTGGAAAGTGCAGAGATACCACGAGATTTCAGCTAGGGGTCAGGGAGTGGGCTCAGCACCCTCTCCCTGTTTGACTCTCAGGATTGGAGTGGAGACAGTTGTGGTTTTGGTAATGGACTGCTGCTGCCTGGGGGATTTGCTGCCACAGCAGAGTTTTTGTCCTTCACTGCTTCTTCTTGGTCAGCATTTGCTTGCAAGAGCGGCTGTCGAACTGGATCTTTTCAACATCCGGCCTCACTGGGAAGGGCATTCCAACCTCCTCCCTCTCTCTGGAGGGAGCGGTTCCTGCTGCTTGCAGAAGCCTATCTGCCACTGCCCAGCTCTGCTGTTTCCTGCTGCTGCTTCGGTCTTTTTGCTACACTTTAACTCAACGCCCTGTGTCTTCTCAGAGCCCTGCAGCTTCTGTCATAGCTTTGGAGTTTTGGCTACACTTGTTTTACCATGCTGGGTGCACTCGCTTCTGCTCTTCCAGCCTGCTGTTCCGAGGTTCCTGCTGCAGTCCATTTTGCCACTCGGAGTGGCCCTGAGACTGGCTGCTGCCTGTGAGTTTGCAAAGGGAGCCCCTTTCCTTGCGCTCTCTCTCTCTCGCGCTCTCTCTCTCTCTCTGCCTGAGTTGCCATTACCACAGGGAGGGACGGCTGAGCCCACACCACAGCGCCCCCTGCAGCCGCGGGGGAGTCATCGCCCTGCCCTGCCCGCCGGGAGCCACCAGCGCCCCTGGCAGCTGTGACCGGAACTGCACCGAAGGGGAAAGTGCTCAACGGCCGAGAGAAGGCTGTTATTGGGTTTCTGGTTTTGNCGTAAAATTCCTGTTTTCTTGTGAGTCAAAGAAAAAGGAAATGACAGTGTAGTAGATGAGATAGAGTTAATATAGGGAGTCAAGTGGTACTGTGCTTCAATTCCTCCAGTAATTTTCAAGGCTTTTTTTTTTCCTCATTGAGGATTTTGTCAGATGCTTATTTAAAAATGTACAGGAACAAATATTTGTGAGATTTTACTTCTTCATGATTCTTATGTTTATACATGATTGAGGTAATCAGTGTGTACCCACCAGGGTTACACTTATATTACTTTTAATGTGTCAAGAGAGATCCAGAGTGTAAATTTTAAGCAATAAAGAATTTTATTCTATCAAAAATGCATAAGAACTTTTGAAAAATATATTAATTTCTTTGGGTTAAAAACCCCAAATATTCATTTTATTCTCCTAGAGGAATCTTTTGAGAAATGTAAGTTAGAATTCTATTTGATTAACGGTTGTCTAATGAAATTTCTAACTACTGCAATGAGTGTTATGTCTATGTCAAAGTAGTTAGATTTACTCAAACAACAAATTTGGGTATACCCAAAATTTGGTTGGGTATATAACTGAGGATGAATAATCTCATCACTAAATGTTTTGACTCAGAAATCAGTAACTTCAGGATATTTTTTCCTTTCCCTTCAAGGAATCACAAAATGGTTGGGGTTGGAAGGGATCTCAAAGATCATCCAGTTCCTGTCGTGGGCAGGGACATCTGCTAGAAAATGTTGCTCAGAGCCCCATCCAGCCTGGCTTTGAACACTTCCAGGGATGGGGATTCCACAACTTCTGTGCCAGTGCCTCACCGCTTTCACAGGGAAGAATTTTTTCTTCTGTATATGTAATCTAAATTTCCCATCTTTCAATATAAAGCCCTTGTCCTGCCACTGCAGTGCCTGATGAAAAGTCAGTTTCACTGTAGGCCCCTTCAGATACTGGAAGGTTGCTCTGAACTTTCCACTCAACCTTTTTTTTGTCCAGGTGGAACAGCCCAAACTCTCTCACCCTCTCTCCCTAGGGGAGGTGCTCCAGTCCTCTTATCAACTTGGTAGCCTCCTCTGGACTTGCTCCAGCAATTCCACGTCCTGAGGAGAGCCAGTTATGAACTTAGCTGTACAATGCAGCCACTCATTCAGTGCTTCTCATAAAAACAGGCAACACATAAACAAATTTATTAATCTTTGTGCACTTAAACTTCTTGTGACTTCAGTTCATTGCTTTTAAGATTTTTCTCTGGTTTAACACAGCATTATATTACTTATTAAAACATTGATCTAATTCCTTTATTTCTTTGTTGTTCTGAGTTGAACTTAAAATGTGGCTTTTTGAATGTTCTTTGGGACAGAAAAAATGTAGCAAACTGCTCAAATGTAAAATCAAACAACAGCTCATTTAAGAGTTCACCCCAAAACCTTGATGACTTGCACAAGAAAGTGAATGCAAGTGAGGGAAAGAAATGAACTGTTTAAAAGTATGTAAATGAAGATAATGGAGACCAAGCTAGGCTTTACAAGAAATAACATTGTATTATCAAAAGGCAAAATTATTTTCATTTATCATAAGCAATTGTCTGCTCTTGTGAAAATGTTCCTCTTTATAAATTCCAGGTAATGAAATACCTCCATTACAGACTTTCCTTGAAAAGTGGCCCTCTGGCATTAAATACAGAGGGAGTAGATACAGGTAGCAGAAGTGGCATTATCTAATATTTTTAATTGTTATTTTTCTAAAAAGAGGTACTGATATGTATTCAAGTGTATCACAACCCTTGATGTTATAACCAACTGTGGTTTCCTCTGTATTAAATGCTGTGGTGTTTGTTTTAGTCCCCTTAAATGTTAAACATATGCATGTTTTCCTTGGATAGAACCTTCTTCAATTTGTCAATGTTCTTTCCTTTCAAGATTTGGGTTCTTGATTCAATGTTTTAGCTGCAGAAAACAACAGACTTCCTGAAAAACTATTCCAAACAGCCTGTGATAACACCAAAATCAAAAGACAAGGCAATGCAATGTTCTATCTTTGCCTCACAGTTTTAATTTTGTCAAAGTTTTGGTGAGCATCCAGATCTTTGTGTTTGGAAATTGGAACCTGAGACATTCCCTGATACTGTTCTTAGTTTATTCAAATTCCATGCTTGACTACTAATACTCCTAATGGAAAAGTAGGACAGAGTTTTTGAAAGTTCAGTTGCTATGACAACTAGTCATTTTCAAATAAGCTTGAGAAACACGAATAGAAGTAAAATGCATGTAATAGAGTTCTTAATTAAAATGTCCATTGAAATAATAATTTTTGTAACATATTTGACTCTAGCTTTCTTTATTAGTATCAATACAGATTTAAGGTGCTCTTTTAAGCTACTGACTTGATTTTTTCTTTCCAGACATAATTATTTGCAAGTGAAATGAAAAAAATGCCAAAAGACTTATGGAAAGAAATTTTGACAAGATCTCTATAAATGCAGGTTTTTTTAATGTTCAAAACATGTGGCAGGCTGCTAAATACAAGGAAAATGTTCTATGCAATATTTGCCACTATGTATGTTCTGGTTTTACACACTGAGGAAAACAATTTCTAATGAGAAATAAGTGGAGAACTGAGCTGCACAGTCACTTATGTTTGAGGTTAGTTGGTGCTCAACACTAAATAGGGATAAGTGATAATTTTAAGTGTATTGATAGCATTCACGTACATAATTTTTGAAAATAGTATTTTTTAAAATTTAGTTTAAAAAATAGTCATATATGCTAAATACTATAAGGTATTCCTTATATTTATTTATATCTTTATTTCCATATAAATACTGGGAAGGAGATATAAAAAAAAATCTGCTATGTATTTGTCATGTTTCATACACAGGACTGAATTCACTACACATGGGGATTGAAGGCTATCCATTTGATTGCAATGAATTCTTAGTTACTCTGGGACAATCAAAACTTAAAATAGCAGTGTTATATTACCTTCTGAACGTAGATTAGTTATAAACTCTTTCTATTATCTTTCTCCACTTTTCCTAGGAGCCATGAATATGAAATTAATTACTATTTAATTATAGAAAATTTTAATTTACTATACAAAATAATAGCTATTAAATCAGGCTTAGAAAAGTCCTTATTTTAATTTTTTTTTTAAAAATCAGTCTTTTTAATGAGAAAAATACCTTTCTCAGTGTTCATTTTGATTTCAGTTTCCATGTTGTGTAGAAATGTGTCAATTCTTCTTCCCACAATATTTATTGAAATAACTTAATTATAGAGCTATCAAAGAAAACACCACAGATTATTCATGTTAATTTTGTACCACCTCTAGATATAAGTAATTTAGCATGACCTTGATATTGGGGCCCAAAGTCCAGTGATCCAAGCTTCAGTAATCCGAGAATCTGAGACCTATTCAGAAACAGCATTGACCCATTAAAGTGAACATTGAAATCATTTACGGATAAATACTGAGCAAATCAATTGTCTTTGTGACACACTGCAAAATCAAAAAAAGGCTGCTTGACATCAGAAAGTCAGCAAGGTTGTCTTTCATATTTGTGAAAGAACAGTTCCACTGAAATCAGATGAAGTTAAACTGGGAACCCTAGACACTGTTTTCCTGCATTTGGAAAAAAAATATGCTGCTTGTGTGCTGTTAGAGTGGTGATTGAATATGTAGTGTTGAGGTTTCTGATGAAATACAGAAAAACACATTCAGGTACTAGACATGATGCTCAAGACGAAGAACTTGGAAAAGTCTCATAAAGTAAACAAACAGCATATAAAAAACCCCAACAAAACAAAAACCATTATGCTCCCTTATTTAGTTTAATGAGACATTGATAAAAATGTAATAAGCAGGTGTTTAGAAAGCATCTATTGTCTCTGCAATGTTATAATCCTCTTGCAATTTTGAATATTAATGCTCCTAAGCGTATTTCTGTTAGCAAATTCCAAATCACTCTTCACTTTTATTTGTGATACACAAGGAAAATGAGTACATTCAAATTCATAAATAAGATTAACTGTATGAATTTTAACTGCAGTAATGGCAGTCATTAATAATTGTCTTCTGCATGAATAAGATAGCAAATTATTATACCAGCATAACTTTAACCTCTGGTTGTTAGACATTTGTAAATAATTGGCAAAGAAATTTCAAACCAATATAATAGGTTTTAATGACATACTGATGCAAATTAGTATTTCATCTCTTTAAAATAAATCTGTGTTTAATCAATCTTGTGATTGTGTGTGGCAAAGTAATGTAGAAAGAGTTAATATTTTCTTGCAAATATTTCATATTTACTATTGACATTCACCTACAGACACAGCACCTGGCGAATTTTACTAAAACCTCACCTTCTTTAGTATTATTTGAATTGTGCTGTTAAAGGAAGATTACCACCTTGTTTTTATTAGTGTTGCATATTTATCAGAAATAGATCTCTGACATAAAATTACCTTTTCTCTGTTCCATGGAATTAAAAATCAGCTAACCTGAATTCAGTGCTTTCAAAAATGCTTTCTTGTTTCTCTCCAGCAAAAAAGGCATTGAAGTTGCCAAAATAATTTGTACATTCTTAGTCTCAATGATTTTTGCTGGAAACTAAAATAAATTGCATGAGCAGTTTTGCATTTCAGTGTGTATTCTGCACCACTAGAAAGAAGTGGTGCCTTGAAAGAGCTATATCATTTGATTTAGTAGAACTGAGGAAGACTCAGCTTGGGCTTCGGTTCATAGGTTCCAATTTAGCCATGAATTTCTTCCATAAGTCTTCAATATTTTTTCTGTATGGGGTCAGGAATATCACCCTTTCCTCTACTTTATTGCCCAACATTCTTGTGGTCATCCCATA
>WAAE01024878.1:0-15050 GCA_013400495.1 Nicator chloris
TGGGGATGGTGCTGTGCAAGGCCTGGGGCTGGACTCCGACCCTTGAGGGTCCCTTCCAGTTCAGCTTATTCTGTGATTCTGCAACATGTCCACAATAGAGTCCTAGAAAGATGCTTACTTACTACCACTCTAAACTTAAAACTCTTAAAACATATGCTTATGCACATTACATAGTTTGACCCACAGAGTCAACAAAACTGCTCCCAGCTCGAGGGTACAGTACTTATGTTTACCAGGCGAAGATCACTATATGCATAATGTGTTCCAAAACCTGTTTACAAAACTTAAAAGAGGCAAGACTGGAGAGGAGAATAGGAGCTGAATATGCAATAGACTATTTACCCACCTAATGGGTGGAAAAAACATTAAAAAAAAAAAGATATCTTTTTATGAGGTTGAAGACCACAGATTCAGAAGAAATGCTGGGCATCTGGGGTATTAGATTCAATTTCTTCCTCTCCCTAAGGAAATATCATTCCAGTCTCTCAGAAGATACCATATTTACAAAGCCATCTGAAAGAAGGCAATCTCCACCTTACCTGTTTGTGCTGTTCTCATTTTGCCATAATTGAACACTCAGTGAAGCAGGAGCAGGACACAGCTGTCTCACTACACGAATAAGCACCATAGCTTCTTAGCCAAACAGACTGTCCTGCTCTCTGACCCAAAAGCACATTTGAATATTCTATGCCAAGGAAGGCAACTCAGACAGGAAGAAGCAAGGCAAGTCCACATCTGTACACCATACAGGACCAGCAGTTAAGATGCTGACATGCAAGACCTTGGTTCAGACACATGCTCTACTTCTAGCAGAGCAGGTCTTCACATGCATGCTGAAATGGTTCACCTAGGACCACAAAATCAGTTTACTCCACAATATGACCCTGCTTGCTAAAAGGAAGGTCCTGCTTCTGTCCCTCACCTCAGTGAACTAAGTCCCCAGTGTTTTCTTAAGTCAATGGAGATGGAAGGGGTTGACTGCACGGCGTAATTTGCAGTGGGAACCTAATTTAGCCTCCTGAATCACTTCCTCGAAGAAGCACGTTCCCCATTGTGGAGAGTAGCCAGCTGAGCTAAGTGCCTTCGCTACACAGGTAGTAGGGAGTAGCCAGATTTTAAATGCTGAAGCTTGGGACAGTCCCAGACATGATTAGTAGGTCCAGTGCATGAGACCCAGAGCACATGCTGTGAAAAGGTCTCCCAGTCCATGCCCACTAAGTCTGACATGCCCACTATGTGCACATGATTTATCTACATATGCTTGCCGCGCTGTCTGGCATTCAGAAAACCAGACGGTTGTTGCAAAAGAATGGGAAGTCACACCCTATGCACTCTTCACATGCATCTTATTGTGCAATGTGGGGTAGCTGTGCTCTACAAGGTACTGCTGAACACAGCCTTACTTAGTTTTACAGGCATGGTTAGGAAATTAAAAAGGTAAAGCTAATTTCATTTACATCCAAAACTGGAAGATTTCTTTTGGCTCACCTGTCAAAACAAGGAAAATTAGCTAACTTTCCCAGCCTCAACTACAACTCTGTGGACAGATCCTTCCATAAGGAGCCCGGAAGCGTTGCCATTTCACTGTTGTCTGTTTCAGCAATAGATTGACTTAACTTTGATTAATGCACTGCCTTTTTTTTTTTTGTACATCAGACAACTGTATACAATGAACCATATATCCTCTACGAATCCACAGCTGGAGCTGCAATGTTTTTCCCATGAGGAGGTTCATTCCAAGCAGAATTAACTAAAACATGGTAAAAGACTCCTTCCTGAAATACGCAATCTTAGCTTCCACTTAGCTCAATGTATCTAGTATTCATATGGAATGAAAACATGAATGGCAAAAAAACCTTCAAGTCAAAAACACATCAAGTAATCGAGCAACAAGCCTCATCTCTTCCAAATTTAAAAATGGCAGGAAAATGCCTGAATCAAGGATCCTTTCATCCTTCACATATGTACTCTAAACTGTGCTGGTGAAACACTAACTACATTCATTTTTGTCACTGACTTTACATAGGCCAGAATCCCAGCTCCAGCTTCCCTCTGAAAAAAAAAAAGCATCTAACTACCTTGCAAGATCAGGACTAGTTTGCTTTAGCAAAGTAAAGTTCAAGTTATACCACTCAAAGATTACAATCTCTTAAAGTGCCTCTGAAAATATCTTGGACACCTTTGGCTTGCTTCCTTCCATTTCATCTTACTTCTGAAGAAAAAAAAAAAAGGAAAAAAAAAAGCTAATTACCTCAGGCTTTGACTAGGAAAAAATATTGACATGAAACCTGATCTCCAAGAATTTATCCTAACAATGAAAACACAACACAGAATCATATATGGCTGAATTGGTATCAAAAATATTTAAGTTTCAGCTATAGCCTCTGTCAGTGATGAACACTCAATGCAGGTAATTTTCGTACAAGAAAGTAATAAAAAATAAATGCAGAATTTCTATAGTGTGGCCCCTTTTCAGTAAGTCCACTACAATTGTGCAATGTGATCATGAGATGATTGTGGAGTTCAGCACCTTGCAGGGTGGAAGCAGGGCAGCAAGTGAGATTGAAATCCAGGATTTCAGGAGAGATAACTTTAACCTCTTCAAGGATCATCTTGGAAGAATCCCATGGGAACAGGCCCTGAAGAGAAGAGGGGTCCAAGAGAGCTGGTCAATAAATATCCAAGCATCACCTCCTCCAGGCTCAAGACCAGTGCATCCTGATGAGCAAGAAATGGAGCAAAGAGGGCAAGACAGCTGCATGGATGAGCAAAAAACTGTCAGAAGTGAAGCACAAGCAGGGGATACACAGGAAGTGAAAGCAGCAACAGGACACCTGGAACAAATAAAGAGATTCTGTCCTGATGGGATGCATTCACAAGTGCTGAGGGAGCTGGCAGGCACCACAGCTGGGCTGCTTGCAGTTGTCTTGGAACAGTCATGGTGATCAGGAGAGGTGTCTTCGGACTGCAAGAAAGTAAATGTCACTCCAGTCTTCAAAACGGGCAAGAAGGAGGACCCAGAGAGCGACTGGCCAGCCAGCCTCACCTTTATCTCCGGAACCATGATGGAGTGCCTCATTCTGGAGACCATGTTTATCCACATGGACAAAGATCACCTCAGAAGGTGATCAGAATTAGCCAGCATGGATTCAGCAAAGGGAAACCATACTTGAGCAACTTGATTGCATTCCATGATGGGACAACTACGTGGATGGATGAGGGGAAAGCAGTGGCTATTGTCTACTTTGACTTCAGCAAGGTTTTAGATCCTGTCTCCCATGATATCCTCATAGGCAAGTACAGGAAGCATGAACTAAACAAGTGGACAGCGATCTGGATTGAGAACTGGCTGAATGGCAGATCCCAAATAGCTGCAATCAGTGGCACAAGGTCTAGTTGGAGGCTTATCACAAGTGGTGCCCCCCAAGGGTCAATACTGGGCCCAGTATTGTTTAATTTGTTCAGCAGTGACTTAGACAAAGGGACAGATGCCTCCTCAGCAGCCACTGGTGACACAGGGGAGCAGTGGCCAATACCCCAGAATGCAGCCTTGACAGGATGGAGAGATGAGTAGAGAAGAACTGCCTGAAATTCAACAAAGGCAAATGCAGGATCGCAGATTCCACTGTGGAGGAATAACACCAAGCATCAGCACAGGCTGGAGGCTGATCTGCTGGAAATCAGCTCTCTGGAGAAGGACCTTGGGGTCCTGGTGGACAAGCTGTCCATGAGCCAGCAGTGTGTCCTGGTGGCCAAGAAGGTTAATGCTGCCCTGGGGTGCATCAGGAAGAACATTGCCAACAGGACAAGGGGGTGATCCTGTCCTTCTGCTCAGCCCAGGTGAGGCACATCTGGAGTGCTGTGTCCAGTTCTGGGCTCCTCAGAACAAGAGTGGCGTGGAGCTCCTGGGAGAGACCAGCAAACGGCTATGAATATGATTAAGGGACTGGAGCATCTCCTATACATGGAAAGGTAGAGGAAGCTGGGCCTCTTCAGCCTTGAGAAAAGACCACTCAGAGGTGATCTTGATGTAGAGAAATATCTGAAAGAATGATGTCAACAGGACAGAAGTCAGCTCTTCTTGTTGGTGCCAAGCAATAGGACAAAAGCAACGGGCACAAACGGATGCACAGCAAGTTCCACCTGAACATGAGGAAGAACTTCTTTACCGTGCAGGTGACCAGGCACTGGAACAGATTGCTTGGAGATGTTGTGGAGTCTCCCTCCCCGGAGATAGTCAAGAACCATCTGGATACAATGCTGTGCCATGTGCTCTGGCAGACCCTTCTTGAGCAGGCAGGTTGGACAAGATGATCCTACCACTGGTCCTTTCCAACCTGACCCATTCTGTGGTCCTGTGATACTGTAATATTACATTTAATAGTAGCTACATAAAAACACAGGATCTCCGTATGCGCATTTCAGGACAAGCAGTAGTTTGGTTTGCCTTTTGCAGTTTCTGAAAATATAGGTTCACAATCAACCAGGAATTAAGATGCATCCCAATTATATATGATCATATATAATTTAACAGCAGTGATGTACCATGTACATCTGGATGAAGAGATCTTCACAAACATAACAGCATCCTGTAAAAAAGCGTACTCACAACCCAAGCAGTAGAAGGTTTCAAACCTCTATGGATTTATCTCTGCATTTGAAATGCATGTAAATTAGTGAATTTATACAATCTCCTTAGCTTTTTAAAGAACAGTTTGTAAAGAGCAGTTTTCAGAGGTAACAAGCTAAATATACACCTGACGTCAACAACACATGGAAGTAGTGTTACAGCTTTTGTTCCATTACCTGCTACACTTCTCCTGCTCGGGCAAGGATATCTGGATGACCACCTTAAGGGCCAAACTCTTAGATATTTGTGTAGTGACAGATGAAAAACATGGGAGAAAGAGAACTGCAATCCCCCCCAAAAAAAAAAATTTAAAAAAATGTAAAAAAAAAGTGGTAGGTGATCCCTCTTTACTTTAAAATGAAAACCAAAATGGAGAAGTCAGACCCATGTTCAGTTACATAAAATTTTTTGCTCTACAGTGATTAGAGATCCAGAATATTGCTAAGCTACTTTCTCTGTTACACTTGTCAGCATAAAAATAATGGAGAAAAAATAGAATCTGAGAAATCTGGAAAATGCCATCCCAAAGATACCACAGGCTGCACCGCCAAGCCCTATTTTCTCATTAGCATGGAAAAAAATGGAAGTTTCTTGAAAAAAACGACCAAATCAAGACCAAATCTTCCATTTCAGTATATACATCCCAAACCTCTCTTAAAACTCTTGAGTGATCAAAGATATTGAGAGAGAGACAGTGTTCCTACCACCCTGCCCAACACTGACTGCCTCCTGAAGGATGATGCTCTCTTCCAGCCTCATGAGCTGTTGTGTCTCTGCCTGATTGAGACAGACTCAGTGGAAACCCTCAGGAGCCCCATCAGTCCTCACAAAAGAGAAGGACAATGTCTAGAACAAGACATACAAAAGGTTCCCTAAAAGTAAAAAAAGAACATGTAAAAAATTCAATGCTTTGTGATCCTGGAGTATTTTTAGAGCCTAGAAATTATAAAACTGATTTTCACAGGGCTTTCTTTTAACTCACCTTAACTAATTACCCAGATCTTTAAAGGAAGTTTAAAAAAAAAAAAAGACAAATACCTAAAGGAAGCTATTACATCACCACTGTCCAAAACATCTTTAATAATTTGTGGCCTGGTGCCTCATGTTTTATTATACAATTCCAAGTCACCAGAAATAACTTCTCAATCCAGCCAAGTCATGCAATGATGCACAGCAAGAAGTTGCTTTGAGGAGAAAGGGGCTAGAGGCTGAGGAGTCTTGTAGACAGTTGTATATGACATTAAATCTACAGCAGTCTCAAAATCTAGAATAAAAAAGCCTCAAAATACCACCAGCTCTGAGCTTCAATGAATTTAAACATGCCCCTTTTTTTAGCACAAGCTCACATGACTTGTTAAATAATTTACTCTATAAATTACTTATCCTGTCTTACTTATTAACAATTCTAGAGTGCTTTATATAACTGCATTAGAAATTTATTTTGTGGTTTTGAAATGTACGCAATACACAGTCACCTCTCTTTTAATAGGCAAGAGCTTAAAAGTCGCCTACTATTTTGTTGGCAAGCAGTTTTTCCTGATAAACACCAATTAATTTCAAACCTCATTCACCTGAACAATCATAAGTAAACATATTAATGACTTGATAGCAGAACTGTGAAGCTAGGCCAGGAATATACCTCTACTGCAAGATGTCACTTTTAAATCGAAGTCTTTGAAGAGTCATGAACACTGAGACACAACAGCAATACATTTTCCTTAATAAGAAAATATTACACTGGTCCTTTTACAAGAAGTCCTGACCACTCTAAAAATTTCTCATTTACTATCCTATTAATATTTTTGCATGAGCAATCTTGGCAAGGCCTACTTATTTGCCATTGTGTCTACAATGCATGGATTTTACAAAACTGATAAAGTCATTTTGCTTTTGTCACTCTTGGTCCTTGGCTTTTAATGTATCAATGACTGACACCATTTATCCTAATGCATGATATCACTCTGGAGTTCAATTTATCTCCAATAATACCAAAGTGACCAAACAATTATTACAAGTACAGCCTGTTATGATAAGCACCAGTACTTGCTTTCCAGATAAAGACCAGATCACATCATCATCTGAACCAACTGGGCAAATATAAAATCTCTCTTATTTACCGTAACAGAAAACTATGCAAAAACAGCCAGGAAGAGAAAGAGTGAGAAAGATGACTAAGAAAGCACCAGGCATAAATACTCTTATGCCCTCCCACACCAAGTTTCAGCAGCTGGCCTTCACAGGGCTGATGCAGAAGTACCCTCTCCATAGACTTGAATGCTGGATCTGAGAGGAATCAAGGAATAGCTGGACTGGGACAAGACTGCTTATAAACTCTAAAGCACAATCCACCTGTGGACCAAAACAGAGGTGAAGCACCTGGGTGCTAAGTGGTGAAGGCTGCCAGATACATGGTACCTCATCTCAGTTATTCCTGCTCCACCATCCCATCTTTTTCTGTCTCCTAAAGCTAAGTGGAAAACGCTGGCTGCCCACTCACATCCTGCCTGCTTGGTGCCATCCACCTGGGCCATAGCCAATCCTTTGCACCACCACGGGCTTCACATACACACCCTGACCATGCAGTTATCCAGTGCTCCCAGTGCCTGTGGCTGGGTTAAGGAACTGAACTCAGGACCCACACCCCAGGCAGCTGTGGATGTTTTGCCTAGGACTGCAGGATCCAATCCTGTCAAGACCAGGACATAACCAACAAGTGAAGGACTGATTTCAACAGATACTCAGGAGATACATGTAAATAAATTCTTCAAATTAATTGTCTTATACTTTTCACGTTATTTATACCAAGAGTAACTCCACCAGAGACCAGTGGAATGCATCTGCAGAGGATATAAAAGAACCAGGCATGAAGCAACACAAGTGAAATGTAACACTTCAGTCTCTTAAGCCTGTTTCTTAGCTAGAAGGAAGATCTGTGGTGTTAAAAACAGTTTGACAATCTGTACCTACTGCATTAGAACTGCTTCTGTATGTACTTAGTGTTTATCAAGCTCACACAATGAAATAACATGACAGCTACTGCAGTTCAATTTTTTTAATTAGTCTATAAACTAATTAAAGGGTCCCTGTGTTTTATGTTAAAAGCACGCATGAAAAGACCATCTTAAATACATGCAACAGCATCTCCTGAGAAATCCATTACTCAAAATTATTTTTAGATCACCAAACACAACAACGTGCAATGTCACAGAATGATACAGTAAAAACCAAAAAGAACTGTGAAGACAATGATGCTCAAAAAACCCAGAAAAATTAAAGCCAAAAGTACCAATGCAAAATGACTAGACATATTTTAGGTTGATCATGGAAGAAAACAGATTTACAATATGTGTTTTCTGTTCTGGCCCTTCAAACCAGAGATTAAATTCCAGAGGAAAACTGCTCTGTTACTTCTAAACAGAATGCACTAGATAAAAAAGCTTCCAAAGCCTACAAAAATGATCACAGATGCATAGCTCAAAGTATTTTTTTTTCCTATTTAAGCAATCTACAGAATATTTCACAAACATCTGAATCAGTAACAGTTATAAGTCAGACACACCATTTCTTTAGCACAGGTCCTAAAAAAATCTCAGAAAGGTAGGCCATACAGGAATAGTAGAAATGAATGCCTCTAGCTTTTCCCCCAAGCACATGCAGGGAAATGCAGCAAATTGACTTCAACAAATTGCAGGAATGTAGCCCAAAGGCTAGAATTTAATCTAAACTCACACCATATTTCACAGTACTTTTGTATTTCCTCTAAAAGACACTGAAAAACAGAAGAAGGATGGAGAATACAAATAGTGAGAAATCTGTACAGATTTGGGGCAAATATGGTGGTATCTTTTACATTAAATGCCACAGAAAGCAATTCAGAAACTGGGGTAGAGAAATATGAACAAAACAGCTTGGGAAGGTTTTTTTGCCAAGATCTATCATCTACACATCCAGTATCCAAAATTTTTAGCTCTGCAAGAGGTTTTTTTAGGCAATGTACATGAATGCCACGGTGCTCTGAGCTGTGAATGATGCAGGATTTAACACGAAAAACTACAGAAGTCCCTCACCAAATACTGTCTTTGAGGCCAACGAGGATGGAAGCACCACACGGGAATCAGAGGAAAAAAACTTTTTTATTACGCTTCTCTAATTCCCTCCCAATTGCTGACAAGCAGCACTGTGTTCATTCCTCTGCAGGTTTTGTATTTTTTCCTTCCAGCCACCTCCATTGAGAAGGTCAAAGCAGGTTCGCATTCCTATGGTTAAGGGCATGAAAGGCAGTTTGCTATCACTTTCTGCCGCATCTCTTCCTTTAATTTTTTTTATTTTTGTTCCGAAAATAAAACAGGAGAAATCTGGCGCAAGGGGAAGCCACCCACCAAAACTCACGGTTCGCAGCGACAAACTGAAGGAATGAAAGTTAAAAAAAAAAAAAAAATTAGAAAAAAACCTCCGTTTCATACCTGCTGCCGCCGCAGAGGTGAGGGCTTAGTGGTGCGCAACCCCCGGCAGCAGCGGGGGCAAGGGTCGGAGGGGAAGCCCGAGGCCCGTCCCGCTCCCCGCCTGCCCCGCGGTCCCGCTGCAGCCGGCGCCGACCCCCGCCCCGGTCCCCGCGACCTGCATCGCGAACAATTAGGATTCATCATCGAAACGGGCTGGCAGCGGCAGCTCTGCTAAGCCGCGTCCAAATAAAATCACACGGGGCTTTTGGGCTTCCAGCCACCGCAGCTGCCCGCGGAGCAAGAGCCTCTAGGCGCGGGTCAGTTCCCTCCGCCCCCGCCCGCAGCTTCCCCCGGCTGCTCCGGCCCGTCGCCCCCGCGCCCGGCCCCGGGCCGTACTCACATTTCGGTAACGTTGTCGCTCTCGGCGCTCCTCTGCGGCACGGGGAAGGAGGCGATGCCCGGAGACGATCCCGTGCACCATATCCGCCAGGAGCTGCACCCGCAGGACGCGGGGCAGCCCAGCGCACCCGGCCAGCAGCCCAGCACCAGGCAGCACAAGCCCCACAGCCGCGCCAGGCCGGGCCCCGGCCTCCGCCGCCAGGACACCATGCTCACTCCAGCACTGCCCCGACAGCCTCCTCCTGCTCCCGCCGCCGCCGCCACCGCTGCCGGGGCGCACGGCCAGAGGGTGCGCAGCCTTCCGCGCCGCGGGCGGGCACCCCGCGACCGGGGCTCACATGGGCGCGCCGCAGCCGCAGCCACAGGCGCCCCGCGNGGGCCTCCGGCGCGGCGCGGCACCTGCCCCTGGCCCCGCGGGCGGACAGTGGCACCGCCTGGCCCCGCAGCTGCTGCCGATGATGCTGCAAAACGCGCGGGGCGGCGGGGGCAGGTGTCGGAGGCTGCGCTCCTATCTGCGGGGGCTCAGGCGGCCGCTGACTGCCGGAGGGACGGCGAGCGGGCAGCGAGGGAGGCGCAGCGAGCGGCGGCGGGGCTCAGAGCTCCGCGCTCGCCCCTTCACGCACCGTCTCCTCCTCCCTCCAGCTGATAATAAAGCTGCTCCGGCTCCTGCTCCAGCCCAAGACGGGGAGCTGCCGGCAAAGTGACGTGGGGCTGACGCAGAGAGGGGCAGAAACTCCACAAAATGAGCCTGAAATAAAAATGAAAAAAAAAAAAAAATACGAGGGAGGAGGGGGGAGCGGGGGAAAGGGAGGGTGCTGAAGAGCAGATACCAATAGGCAGCTTGCACTTGAGCTTTCAGCCTCGCACGTACACGTACATGTACACACACATACTCATACAGGCGTACACGCTCCCCGCGGAATGGGCAGCGCGCCGCTGCCTTGTGCGGGCTGTGTGCCCCACCGGCGGGACGGAGGCACCGTGCCGAGAGGCACATGGCATGCCCGCCAGGGCGGGAGCTCGCCATCGGGTTATAAACGGGGACTGTGCGAGAACCCTGGGAGGCGACGGATGAACGACCCTAAAACGCCTTGTTTTTTCCCCTTGACAGCTCCGCGTTCGGGGCTGCTTTTCGTTTTTCGGTCCCCACCCCCGGTTGCGGGTTCCGCAGCGCTGCCGGTGCACCGGACCCCGCCGCAGTGCCCCGCGCTGAGCGCGCCGCAGGCGCCACCGCGCGTCCCGCCGCCGCCGTGCACCGCGGCCCGGCCCGCGGCGTGCCATGCAGCCCCGGCCGCACCACCGATCCCCCGGCGCCGGCGGGGCGACAGCACACGACGCACTACAAGAAGAAGTTATCGTTTCCGTACATCGAGGCTGAGGCAAGTCTGAATGACACACGAGAGTCATGTATTCACAGATGCAAAGAGCAGCTGATCTGGGATGCTCTTCCTTTGCCGTTTCTGCGATTCTGTGCTTCTGTCCTGGCACGACGGGTAGTCCTTCATCCGTGATGACAGGTTCTTCACTTACCACTTTGCATCGAGTATAAATGGTCCTTTCTTACCTAATTACCCAAGCTGAATGTTTTGAAATTACTGAATCAGGGCGAATTAAAGAAAGAAAGGTTACAGGATTCCTGTTACAAAAGTACAGAATGAGCAGTTAATACGCTCTTAGAAGGTGCTCAGGAATCAATTTGACATGACACTTAGTAGATGAAAGCACACTCTATTCTATTCTACTCTATTCTATTTGAGTTAGCATCTGCTCAGGCTAACAGGAAAATCCACATCTGACCGGGTGGCTCTGTAGGCCTGGCATGGGTTGATTTTGCTTTAAAGGAACATCCTACTAAGAAGGTCATAGCCATACCTAGTTGAAAAACAGTGTACAGAAATAATATACCTCCCCATAAAGCAACAAATGCAGACTGTACAAAAAGACATAATCGAACGTATTGTCAGTCATGATATTTTTAAACCAAAGTTATTAAAGTTTAAGTAGATTTGTTGTGTAGATACTCAGAATATACTGCCTCTCTATGAAGTTCAGCACTTTGGCCTTTCTAAATAAAACACAAGGAAGATGAAGAGAGTCCAAATGAATAACAAAGCCAATGATACTGCATAAAAACATGCAAGGACGTTTTGTTTACACTTAATACGATTTTTTTTTTTTGAAAGGCACTAACACATTTAGAGTAAAGCATTTCTCTAAACAAAATACTTATGGAAGGATAGCAAGTAAGATTAAAATGTCATGCAGCAATTTTCTAGAGGCAAAAGTTGGTGATTTTTAAAGGATTTGGAGCAAAGAGAGACAGAAAAATTAATATCATGAAGTGCAATATGACTCAAATTAGAAAAGACTGAGAAAGAGCCTTAATGCAGGATAGAAGTAAAATTTTGAAACCTGTAATTTGCTGCAACACCTGCATTACTGTTCTCCAGCCAAGACGGCTTACAGCTTTGGAAAATATGCTTTATTCCTCCTCTCTCTCCTGGAGGAACACAAAGACATCACCTCTTTAGGGCAATAAGTACCCATTTTAACTGTCCTAGTGATTTTCAGACAAAAAGCTCACATTTGTCTAATGCTATATAGGCACATACTGAACATTATTCTTTCACAGACATCTTTGTTTTCTGTGAATCTATGAAACTGAGAAGTTGTCAAAGAAGTTTTAGATAAAACCATGCAGTTGGATCAAATCTGCTAATTAGATAGTTCAATAGTGTTGGAAGAATAAAGTTCTGTAGGCTAGATCATACAATCATAAGTCTGCAGATCAGTGTTAAATAAAGCTAGAGGCAACACTTGGAAAATTATTAACAGGTATTATCATCTGTTGTGGTGAACAACAGTTTATATTTGCTCCAATTCAGAAGATTTCTCATAGGAATGTTGCTGAACTGTAGAGTAATCATGTCTTAGAAGGTTTGAGACACACATAGTTCTGCTTGACAATGCCAAAAATTACCATGTGTGAAAATATGATGGTAAAATCACCAAATACTGTTAAAAATCTACTTTCCCCCTAAAATTAGTATTTTACCAAAATTGTTTGCAGGAAGAATGTGAGAAGAAACAAACTGAAAGTATCATATTTTCAGGCCATCAAAATTGTCAACATGAAAGCTGTGTAGTGCTCCATCAAGAAATACCATTGCTGGCTTAGTGGGGAACACAGCAGCTCCTTCTACAGGCACAGCTCCTGCTTTGAGTCTTTAAATTCTAAAATTAGTAGAGGGTAGCTGTACAAAGAAATTGGGTGGTAAATCATGACTCTATTCCTACATAAATTTTATTTCTATGTTTTCTGTGCATTTTTTTTTTCTCACAGATTCAAGAAAGTAGAAAAGAACTTAAAATACTCAAATACTTCCTATTAATCAGTACTTAAGGAAGAGCTACAATATGAATCAGTATTTAAGGAAGAGCCACAACTAAACCACTAGAGATAAGTAGCTTTCTGGTAATGCTACAAGAGCAAACATCATCCTGAAGGTGGTAAAATTATAGCAAAGATCTGAAAATATTACAAAGCTATAGAATGTGATCAGAGAGCTAGAAAATATGAATTTAGTGAAGATTGAAAGAATGCACTTTCTTCTGTTCATGAAAGTCTGACAGGAAGTTCAATAAGAGCCCTGAAATATGTAACAAGGACAGGTAATATTTTTTTTTTCTTCTCTATATGATAGGACAAGGATAATACACTTGATTTACAAGAAGGCAGGTTCATGTTTGACATTATGAAAACTTTTGAAAAGGACAGTTAAGCACAGCAAATAGATCACTTCAGAGAACATTCAAATCTTGAGTAATAGAGCCTTCTCAGACCAGGTGAGGTAAACTTCCGAGCTGGTAAAGACATTTGCCTTAGTAGATGAAAGCAAATCAATGACTTCCCAGAAATTCTGTTCATTTGCAGTATGTATTTGCCTGTTTTTATTTTACTGACATAGATAAAGTTATGGGAGAACATCTGAATATGTTACAAGGAAAACCTGAAGATGCAGAAAAACTCAGTGTTTGCTTGAAATTGCTGTTCTAAAGTTCAGTGTTTGATTACTTCAAAAGTTTTGAAACTTTAACTCATATACCATACATAAAGAATGTGTCACAGCATAGAATTTATAGTAAATATCTGTAAAGATTTAAACATGTATTTCTGGAAAAGAGATAGAAGCTGAAAACTCAAAGACTCCTTGTGAGAGTACTGTTATTTAGGTGGAGGAATAAGAAATTGTACCACAGAGTCCGGGAACAGGTAAAGGCCACATGATTTGTGTGTGTGTTCTATGGCATCCTATCCCATGCAAACGTGTGTGTACAGAAAGACCACTCTCACCAAAACTGTGCAGAAATTAACTGCTTAAATTTTGCTTACAGTTTGGGAGTTTTTAGCTCTTACAAGAGGGAGAGGTTGGACAGTTCATGGGACCTCATGATCTTATCAGAAACATTTTGTTTTCCAGTGAAATATCCCAGTTCCCATGAAATTTTTCACATGAAAGCATTCTTGCGTTCAGGCTAGAACTGTGGTCAGAGATACACGTCTGTATCATGACTCAGAGCAAGCCTGTGAGTCCAGTCAGCAGCATCTTTTGGGCTGACAACTACACTGAGGTGTTCCTGCTTCTCTTACATGAGATCCCACATCTTTTCCCTAAATGGCAAAATTTGGCTTCTATGCAACACTATTCTGAATTTTCTCCAAATACAGGGCACTCTCTGAGTGTTTTAGCCTAAATTTTATACTTTCTAGTGTTTCACCTATTAGCTACTTTATCCTGGTCGATTTTGCATTCCTAATAATGGAAACGTGTTAACCTTATCACTTTGAAGCACTGCTCAGCCTTCATTTGCTTTCAAGTGAAGCTCAATCCTGCCACCTTGTGCTCAAGAAAATTAGCACATCTCTTTATTTTGGGAAGGAGAGAAAGAAGAGGAAAGGGGAAGGAAAAGTTTATTAACTACATCTTTTACTAAAAAAAGGAATTAATTTAGGATCTGAAGTTTAATTGGTTGGGTCTAGTTCGATATTACCTGAGATGTCTACCTGAGATCTTCTCAAAAGGACAGTCATGCTCCTAGAGACACTGTTCACACCATGGACAGCCACTTTCATATCCCCACACGGTTTTGAGGCTGTGGCCTCTCCCATGACGTGCTGCAGACAAGACACTCCTCGAACCTCTCATCCCATAACCTCTGTATATTTGATGGCTCAAGGTATTAATCACAGAGTTGGTTGCACTTGGTCACATTTGCTACGAGACTAGCACTACTTTCTTTTCATCAATAAGAAATAACATCACACACACAAGGGAAAGAACCTTCTCTTTTTTAAAAAAAATAAGAGTATTCTTTGAGGGGGTGGTAAAAGCAATGCTTGTAAGGAGCAATATCCTTTTATATCCTTTTTCTGGTGAAGTCCAAGTCAGCATTCTTTTGTCTGACAGGATTCCACAAGTACCTTTCTGGTAATGTGTGAATGCAAACATCATCCTGCAGGTGGTAGAACTGGAACAAGCTTGGAAAGGTATTTTCCTCCATCACATGCTTAATTGTGC